>OY755204.1:20838755-21008755 GCA_963576765.1 Draba incana | reverse complement strand
GCTGATTGATTGTTGAATTGACCATGATCTTTAAAAGTTTGGCAAAATTAAGCTTGCATGCCAAACATACACTGTCAAAAAAGTCAATGGGGCATTCCGAGAATCGAACTCGGGACCTCTCGCACCCAAAGCGAGAATCATACCACTAGACCAAATGCCCGGCTGTTGAAATATTTAGTTAAAATAGCATGAAAGCTTGTGAAGTGTCAGATCTAATTCCCTTAGTTGGCTTAGTGATCAAATATTTTAGTAATCTTAGCCACTGGATCTGATGACCAGAATGCAATTTAGATCTTATTTTTGTAGTTGACTTTTAACAAATAATCAATCTTGAAAGTTGTAAATATTGTCTAATGTCTGAGATCTGATTGCAAGATGCATTTTGATGTGTGGGGAGTGAAACACTCTGATCAGTAGAATTTGCGTAGGTCTTATCTCTGTTAATTTGCCGTAGCTCTTACTCAGGATCTGGTTAATAACTTAGGGATTGTACTCTTTTTTCATTTCCTGCAGCTCGTTCTTTGAGTATCTTTCGTCATAGTATTTTGCAGTAGTGAGTGGTATCTAATAATATCTAGGTGTGGTTAATTATTGAACTTACCATGATCTTTTAAAGTCTGGGAAAAATAGGCTTGTGTACCAAACAAACACTGTCAAAAAAAGTCAATGGGGGCATTCCGAGAATCGAACTCGGGACCTCTCGCACCCAAAGCGAAAATCATACCACTAGACCAAATGCCCAATTGATTTCTAGACAAGGTTAAAACGCATGTGGCCATGTCGTTGTGTTTGCATCATTTCTTGATTTCTTGAAATGCTGTTTAGAAATCTCAATATCTTGTTTGTGAAAATTCCACTTTTGTCAGGTGATGGATCTATAAGATTTCCTGGTTGATGTGCTAATGGAAAGGTCTTTGTTGGTTGGAAGGATCAGTGCCACTCTCCCAAACATAATCTTGCATTTTGGAACTTGTTTTTGCAGTTGACTTTGACAAAAAGTAAATGGGGCATTCCGAGAATTGAACTCAGGACCTCTCTCACCCTAAGCGAAAATCATACCACTAGACCAAATGCCCAATTGATTTCTAGACAAGGTTAAAACGCATGTGGCCATGTCGTTGTGTTTGCATCATTTCTTGATTTCTTGAAATGCTGTTTAGAAATCTCAATATCTTGTTTGTGAAAATTCCACTTTTGTCAGGTGATGGATCTATAAGATTTCCTGGTTGATGTGCTAATGGAAAGGTCTTTGTTGGTTGGAAGGATCAGTGCCACTCTCCCAAACATAATCTTGCATTTTGGAACTTGTTTTTGCAGTTGACTTTGACCTTATAAGCAAAATCTTAGAAGTCTCGAAGTACACATACCAGGTATCAATCTAGCAGATCCATTGTCTGATTTATTACTGTTACAATTCCTAGGTTTGGATATGAGACATACTGAGATATTACATCGGGGTTGCTATATACTCGTTGGAAATCTATGTTGTCTGATTTTCATAGCTTATACTAATGTGGAAAGTGTAAATTGCTTTCATACTTATCTTAGGATTCTAATTTGCACCCAAAGCAAGAATCATACCACTAGACCAAATGCCATAGTATTAATGTAATCCATTGAAGCAAATAGTCTTCAAGTTTGATGATGCATCCTCTTTGCGTTTTTGCTGAATTCCTAACAACTCATGCATTATCCTTTTTACATTTCCTAACAGCTTGTTCTTGGAGAATCAGGCAGCATACGTAACCTTGTGGTGTTTGATGTTCTGTGGTTAGACTATTCCGAGAAGAGCGATTTGCTTTAGTGCAAGTCTCAATTATCTGATAAGAAAATGAAGGTATGTGGCAGTGAAGTTTTGCAGTTTACTGGCTAGTGACATTCAAGTGACAGGTCAAATTGTTGATAATGTAGAGAGCACCCAAGGACAGACTTTTCAGTCCAAAAACCAGCTAACATACAATGTTCACATTATAATTATCCAATTACAACTTCAAATATTCAACAGGAACCTATTATCCTTTTCTAAACTTGTAATGATCAATTACTTGTCTATTAAGAGAATGGAAAACATATACTGTATTTTGGTATTTACTTGCTCCGAATTTTCAAAGAAGACCAAATTCTTTGACAAGTCTTTCTAAATCTACAAAAGAGCTTCCTTTTGCCTCTGTTGCTGCTACCGTCTTCCGCTGTATCTCTTCGGCCCGAGCACCTACTTGACGTCCAAACTCACTCATTGTTTCAGCTATGACCCGACTCAACTCATCCGGGTCAGGCACGGTTTCAGCCCCTTGGCAAAGCCGAACTGCCACTCCCAAATTCTCCACGAGCAGCCTCTCGTTCACAAACTGGTCTGCCTCCATTGGGCACCCTAGGATTGTAACTCCACTCGTTATCCCTTCCAACACCGAATTCCATCCACAATGGCTCAAAAACCCTCCGACCGCCACGTGTCGCAACACCGCAACCTGCGGGGCCCAGCCTCTCACCACCATCCCCCGACCTGCAACCCGATCCTCGAATCCCTCTGGTATCGGGTCTTTCTTAACCACCCAAACGAACCGGGTCATACTCTTCTCGAGCCCAAGCGCAAGCGCATCACATTGTTCTTTAGACATCGCCTTTTGACTTCCGAAGCAAATGTAGACCACCGACCGGTCCGGGCATCCGTCGAGCCAGGTCAGCAACGGATGATGATTTAAACCGGATTTACCCGCACCAACCGGGTCTAACCCGATAGAACAAAGCGGGCCAACTCCGAAAACCCGGTCGTGACCAACTCTCACTTTCACATACTCAATAAACTCTTCTTCTAAACATTCCACTGTATTGAAAACACAACCGTAGCTCAAAAAATTCATAGAGCTTTCATTTTTGAAGATTTCGAAATCCGATGACGATGTTTTGAGCGAGCGGCGAATCACCGACGGAAGATGCTCCTCTTTGTAAACCGGAGCACGGGGGAGATCGGAGAATTTGATCGGATCCGTTGATCTGATGACATCGATGTTGTCGTAGCAGAATTGGAGAACGGAAGCTAAATACGCACCGGAGGAGAAGAAGGCGAATCGAGGAATTCCGAGATCGAAAGTCCATCCGAGGAAGAAATCGGAGATGAGAGCGATCGGAGGATATTGTTGCGAACGGAACCAGAGAGTAATCGGTTCACGAAGGTGACGAAGAGCGGTCATGATCGGGAGATTACCGGAATTTCCGATGTCTTTGACGTTCTCGACGCCGGGAGGGAGAGAAGGATGTGGCGGGAAGGGGAAGACGACGGAGGTGACGGAGGATGGATGAGTAGAGAGAAGAGAAGAGAGGTATTGGAGGTTCCCGGGAGTGACGACGACGGAGACTTTGACGCCATGGAGGCAGAGTTGGTGAGTTAAGTCGAGTAGTGGAAGCAAGTGGCCTTGTGCTGGGTATGGAAACACCATGATGTGCGGTTTCGAGCAATTCTCCGGTAACGTCATTTTGCGGTGACGATGATGAGAAGAAATGATGGGCTAGGATACAATGTAATGATTAGTGTTATCTGTTGAACAACTGTTTGTTTGGAGGTTGGTGAGATTTTTTTTTTTTTTTTTTTTTTTTTTTTTTTTACATCTAAACTTCCATTTTATTTATAGGAAAATTGAATTTTTAAGCCAAAATTTTTTGGATTTGGTGATTTACACTTTATTTATTTAGATTAGTGACATACACTTTAGTTAGAATTATAATTTTCTAATACCCTTAAATTTATTAATTGTGTGATTTGTTTCCAAAATATAAGATTTTTTCCTTAAATGTAGGATTTGAAAATTGATTTTCATATTTAATTCTGATTTTATTTAATAATTTTGGATTTATTTTAGTTTTATTATGAAAATTCATTTATTTGTTAATAACATTAATTGAAATTTTTTAAGATTTATAATATTAATATTAATTTTTGGAAAATCTTATTTTCGTAAAATATTAATATTTTCGGAATATATAAATATTTTTGGAATATATAAATATTTTCAAAAGATTTTAAATCTTATATCCTTATTATGCAGAATCTAATTTAACAAAATATTTGATTTCTTTAATTGAAAGATTTGATTTCCTAAATTTTCGGAATTTGAAAATTAATTTTAGAATTGGTATTCTCAATTTTTCAGAACATAGAACAAACTGAAGAATACATATTCTACATTTTGTAGAACGTAAAGCAAAGTAAAAATTACGTATTCTGAAATTTGATTCTAAAACTTTTAGAACATTAGTGTTTCTCTAAATTTTTTAGAACATAGACCAATGTGCAGATGACATATTCTGATATTTTTTTCTAAATCGTTTGTAATGTGCGTGTGTTCAAAATTTTTAGAAAAAAGAGCAAAGTTAAAAATACAAATTCAAAAAGTTGCAGAACATAAACAATCGGTATATTACATTTTCTAAACTTTTTAGGAACATGTATATACAGCAGAATGTACATTCTGTATAAGTTATATTGAATTTAGAAATCTAAATTTTAATCTATTGGGTACAAATTAAAAATTTCACCTTCGATAAAAAGTCTTATTATTTCATTTGTTACATGTTTGAAAAAAAAAAGTTTGAAAAAACTAATTATTTATATTAAAAGGGTAATTGTGGCAAAATTTGGCAATGTCAAATAAAGGTGTAGATGGACAAATTAAAATTTAGAAGACTTTTTAATCCAATTTTCTCTTTATTTATTTCATAGTGGGATTACATAGGATCAATCCATTACTACAAATTACATAAATAAACAGAATTCAATTTAAACAAACTAGATGTAGCGAGACTTCCACTACTTGCATCCAACCATTGTTCTCTTTCATCACAAGCAATATTCACGTTAATTTAAGGCAAAAATATACCACTGGAACTAGAGCTGAAGACAAGCACGCACCGTAAAGAAAAGCAGCTATGCCGCACCCTCAAGTGGCCCCTGAAGTCCAGTGTAATTGGGCGTTACCGATTCCACGTACCCCAACTTAACAACACCAATCGAATACCCAACGACTAACACATGAAACACTTATCACATTGGTGAGACTTTTTAAATGGTTACGTGTTATCATAATATTAAACGAAGGCTGAATGTAAAAATACAGATTAGTTGTGGCCTTTTGAGAATGGAACTCGTGACCTCTTGCTTGGTTTGTGATCATGTAAGAAAAAGTCAAACCAACTATTATGTGAATTCTACCACTTATTTTTTGTGAAGATTACTGTTTAGTTGTAGCGGTTGGATCAAGACCAACTAATTCTTCTGAATCTTGAAAGCCAAGGTGGGTCTTTGGTGAAAAGTTTAGGGAAATGTTTGACTGGTAGTTAATTGTATGTTGGCTTCAACATGGTCTTTGAAAATCTTGCACCAAGCACAACACAGGAAAATTCAAAACAAACACTTAGTGGGGTAATTCCGAAAATCGAACTCGGGACCTCTCGCACCCAAAGCGAGAATCATATATTTAGACCAAATGCCATGTTGTTGACAACAAACCGTGCTAATGGTACTAAAAATTAGGCATTTGCCTAGGGCCCTACTTTTGTTAGTAATTTTTTTGGCCCCATTTTTTTTATTTCTATTTAGGTTAATTGGTAAAAATTCTGTATATTATTCCTTATTTCGACTAATATGTTTCAAAGTGTTTATATGTTGTAATTTTATGAATGCTCAATGTTTTTTTCCATATAACATTGTATATGTCCAACAATTTGCTACAAATATTTAGTTCTATAACCTAGGTAATAATTATTTAATTTTACTAGAAACATCAAAGTTATGTAATAATAAATCACAACTAATCAATAAGCTATAAATTATTGCATATTGTACAATGTTAATTTAACCCACGCTTTGCGTGGGCAATCCCTAGTAAGTTTATAAGCTTGCAGTTATATTTAATCTATTAAAATCAACAAAAACATTAAAGATATGTGCACATCTTATAAAAATGTTTTAATACTAACTATTTTTATTTTATTTTGATACAGTAAATCATATAGTATTGTACAATATTGAATATGCTTTTATCTATTATATTGAAAAATATTTTTATAATCATTCATATCTTGTATGATATATATTTTTCATTTGAATTAAACCATGTTATCGAATTCGCCTAAGACTCCGTAAAAGCTAGACACGACACTGGTTGACAGTATTTGGTTTACATTATAAATAAGATACCTCTTTGGGGGAAAAATAGATGTGAGTAGGAGGCTGCCTCTTACAACTTTGTTTCCGTGGTTGACTTTTCAGCAGTTTGGTATCTAAATAGCCTAGCACTGTGATCTGTTCTAGTCGATTGTTTATGTACTCCTAGCCTCCTAGTGATCATGTTATTTTCTAATTTGCGTTTCGCAGAAGCAATATACTTCTGTTAAAGATTTCCAGACACATTGATTGGTCTCCTTAAGAAGCCTAGTGTTCCCTAACATGGTCACTGTTCACTGACCTTATGGAAATAGGAGAATGTGATAGGTCTTCTATAAAATACACTAGTTATCTTTGGTAACATAAGTCATGAATCACAAAGACATAATGGGCTGGAAACGACATGGGTACGTGAAGGGCCCAATCAGACTAGTGCCAAGGTGTCCAAATTAAGTATTAGATGGTGTGATGAATATCTGGTGGAGTGGTTCACAAGATTTATATACTCCCTCCATTTTAAAATATAAGTTATTTAAGCTAAAAACGCGGATATTAAAAAACTACTTTTCTTCTAACAAGTATTATTTAGTATATATAATAAAAATAATTTAATCAAATGTAAAAAAAAATTATATAATATTATTGGTCACACAATATTCAATAAAACTCAAAAATACATAAAACTCTCAAAACAACTTATATTTTAATATAGAGGAAGTATTACATTTTAGTATATTTATTTACTCTAAGAAATTGTAGCTACTTTAAAGGTATAGTTTTCCAGGAATAAAGCAAACACAATCAATTTATCAAAAGTACATATATACAATATAAGATAAACCTATCTTTCAAGTATTTCTTAGTTACATCAAAATGGTATTAGAACGCAACTTGGGTCGGGAAGGAAAAACTAAAGATGGTTGTCACTCCGGAAAGTTAAGGCATGTTCGTTTACTCATTTGACACTTTCATTCAAATGGAACATCCAAATGCTCCACTGGAATGAATCATTTGAATGGAAAGGAACCACTTATGTTCAGCCAAATAAGTTTTAATCTTTTGTCTAAATTTTATCCATTTGAATGGTGCTCAATTCTTACTCTAAATGAACATCAATTCTCATTTTCATTCAACAAACGGAGAACCTCTTACTAATAATAACTTCTTTTTTTGTCAACCTAACATTAATTAAATAAGACTTTCACGATTGGTTACCCAAAGTAGAGGTAAGTTGTTTACATAAGAAAAAAACGTCCTAGACCGACCCGATCGAGCTAGAGACTTAGTCTTTGAATTCGATGTACGGGGGATCATGGATAGGGAGAAGAGAGGGAAGTGAATCCGTAAGGCGTCAAATCTGCTGGCGAGGATAGCAAACGCTGACCAGTCTTCCGTCGACTGCAAGAACCTAATAAGATCACAACAATTCGTCCCAAAACTCTGACATGGCACATTGTTCTCCAACATATTGCTCATTGCCCATAAGAGGGCTTCTATTTCCGAATGAATGGGTGATCGCAATTATCGAAGCCCCCTCGCACCTAGTAAAATTGTTTGATTTTCTTGATGACAAAACCATCCTAAGGTGGATGTGAAATCAACCTCCTTCCATGAACCATCAACCTTACAACACATTGCCCTTGGAGGTAAAATCACTCTTTGAGCTTGTGGCACATGGGTTTGAATTTGCTTTTGGGCCTCATTCCATACCTTACACTCATTAACTACTTGTGAGATTATATCTAACGGCTCCATATCTATCCCGTGAAAAAAAAAATTATTTATAGACTTTCATAAAAACCATGCTATCTATGAAAATAATTCATGTTCCCCACTCAATTCCCTTCTTTTTGGGCTTCGCCAAAAAAAAAATCATATTGCAAAGACTGAGGAATATGGAAAATTATCGCCTGTCATGAAGAAAGACGCTAATTCCCACGTACTCCGCGCTAACGGACAATCGAACAGGGCATGATTTACCGTCTCTTCTTCTATACCGTATCTTCTACATATGGTAGGGCAGTCAATGCCTCTCTGATGCAGTCGCTGCATCACTGCCATTAAACCAGTTAGAACTTGCCACAAAAAATGTTGAATCTTAGGTGGGCATATTATACGCCACACATGAGCATGCAGAATCGTGGTACTCGGTTCCCCTATTTCTGCCACTACTTCCTTATCGCGGATCATTTGAGCTACTTGATAACCTGGCTTAACAGTATAATTTCCCGATTTCGGAAAATGCCAAACCCAATTATTCTCCATGAATCTTGGGCTAATTTCCATTTCTCTAATACATATTATATCCTCCGGGTCCAAAAATTCTTGGAGAATCGGCATAAGCCAATCCTTTGAGACATGATTAATTAAATGATTTGCCATAAGATTAGGGTGCCAAATCTGACCTCGTCCCCGTGCCGGTCGAGGGAATTTATCCGGTATCCATTAGTCTTTCCATACGGCAATTTCGTGACCAGATCCTACACACTTATGACTCCCCTGATAGAGTAATTCTCGTGCCGAGAGTAAGCGCTTCCATCCGAAAGATGGAGACCCAAGCTTTTTAGCCATTAGAGGATGACAATCTCTGAATTACCTCTATTTCATCACTTAGCAACTAACGAGTTTGGAAATTTGTACATCCTCCATAATTGTTTGGCCAAGAAAGCTGAATTGAACATTTGTAAAGATCGAAAACCCAAACCTCCCTCCTCTTTGGGCAGACATAATTTTCCCATACAACCCAGTGTAGAATCCGATTAGTGCCATTAGAGCTCCACCATAAATTTGCAATTGTACTCGTTAGCTTAGAAGTTAACGTTTGAGGTAATTGGAAACATGACATGATGTAAGTGGATAATGCCAAAGCCACTGACTTAATCAACACCTCCTTTCCCCCTTTGGACATTAATTTTGCGGACCAGCCATCCACCCTCTCGTTGAGTCTTTCGGTGATATAATTAAATATCTGACTCTTAGACCCTCCTAAACTCTCAGAGATACCCAAATAATTTCTCATACCTCCTTCCTAATTGTAATAGTGATATATTAATAGTAACTTAAATAATAAATAAATAAATAACCTAACCATAGATCCTTGCAAAAGATACTAGTAATATATCTAGTCCCCAAGTATTATTTAGGAAATGTAAATTTACTTCAAACATTCGCATTCCTCAAAGCCTATGAATTCTAATCCCAATGCATTAGATGGTTTTCTTTATTAGATCTGTTTAATCCAAACAGCATTAGAATAATGTACAACTTTAGATATTAATTATGTCATTTGAAACTATTAAATATATACGATCACCAAGTAGACTTGAGAGAATGTTGTTAGGAATTCGTATTTTGTTTTTGGCTTACCCTCATTCCTATAAGAGGATGTTTCTCGAAAACTAATCTGTCTTATTTAGAAAATTGATGAATCAACATCAATTTTACACACAAATTTTGTTCTAATATTGTTCATTATACACGTGTGAGATAAGTGGTCACTGATTCTTAGGCTTTCATAAAACATTTCACAAATTCCCAATGAGATTAATTAAGTAATTGGCCTTTTCTCCATGAAATGGTCTTTTTGTCAACTTTTGAAGAATATATCCATGATAAATTGGTCCAATATATATGACTTTTTTTTTTAAGAGCTTGGATTACGTGAATTTTGTATTTATGTCATCTCTATATGTTTAGATATATATATTTTTTTTGTCGGAAAGAGGGAGATATCTCCCTTAATTATTAAAAATAAAAACACCTACAAACGGACATTGCGTGGAATTCCAACACCACCAACATCTTCTAACAAAATAGACTCAACAACATCCGAAACAAAATCAAAAACATGAATCTCTAGCGGTAAAGAAAACGCATAGTTCACTAACCCATCGGCAAAGCGGTTAGCTTCCCTACACACATAAGAAATACGGACTATCCAGTCTCTTGAAATAAAGTCATGGCACAGATGTACCAGGAACGACAGCGATATAATTAAAAATATATTAATGGTATTAGGGTTTATATTAATGGTGTAGACACGAGACTAAGAAAAACGACGTACTTTCAACATTTGTTAAAGAACAAATTAACGGTGTTTAAGATAAGGCTCCATACCGTAAAGATAATATATGTTTTTTTTTTTTTTTTGAAACTAAGATACTCCCTCCGTTTCATATTAAGTGTCGTTTTGAAAAATATATCTAGTTAATATTTGGGTGTATTTAACTCAAACCACATCCATATACATTTCAGGTATATTTTATCAAAACCACTCTTAATATATGTTACTCCCAAAAAATATATATATGAAGGCAGGACCGTCTAAGAAGGGTGGTAAGTCATTCCACCGCACATGACCCATGCGAATTTTTATATTTTTACTAAAAGAAAAAAAGGCCCAATTTTTTTTTGTTTTTTGAAATTTTCTACTAAAAAATGCCGGAATTTTATTTTTTTGCTTAGGGCCTACAAACAAAATTGAGACTTCCGTGTATGAAGGATATGATCACAATTGTTTTTTAGTTTGCCTAGAGGTCTGCACTACCACAAATATTAGGCACGGCCTAGCATGTACTTGGTTTTCATTTTTTAATAAGAGGTACGCACATATATTTAACTCTTTTTTTATCATATGATATTAGAATAGAAATATCCTCCGGTTCATTGTAAATTTAATATTATCTGTAAGACGGATTATTTACTAAAACAAAATAATTGCATTTGATTCATGCAAACTATACTTTAAACTTGTAAAGTTTAGTATAACATGTGAAGACGCATAAAGTCGGTTTTGTCACATTAAAAAAAAAAGTAGAATAAAAAATTATCTTCTATATGGTATTTCATAGGTAAACTTTTCAACTATAATTGGTGACGTAGTTCAAAGGTTTACCATGCTAGATGAAGTTTTATACAGTGTGTTCTTGAAAACTTGGATTTCATGCAGTATGAGTACAATGGATCCTTCATTGTGTTAGCACAGTTACTTACTCATTCATGGTCTATGGATATCTTAAAGGTAGCATTAAGCCTAAGAAGGGTAGTGAGGTAAGCATCAAGGTGATCCTCTCTCTCCCTATTTGTTCATCATGTGTAGTGAGGTACTATCATGCTTGTGTCACAGAGCACATGAAAGAGGAAAGCTAGCAGGATTAAAGGTGGCTAATAAATGTCCTAGAGTGAATCATCTATTGTTTGCAGACGATACTATGTTTCTCTTTAAGGCAAATCCTAAGAGTGGCCATGAGCTAAAGAAGATTCTAGCTACATATGAAGCAATCTCTGGACAACAGATAAACTACTAGAAGTTATTAATTACCTTCTCTAGAAAGACCCCTCGGAGAATTAAGGATAGTATGAAACATGTACTACAAATAAACCACGAAGGAGGATTAGGTAAGCATTTGGGCTAACCTGAACATTTTGGAAGACGTAAAAAAGACCTCTTTGCCTCTATTGTTGATAATATCAACCAAAAGGTTACAAGCTAGTCTTCAAGGTTTCTCTCTAATGTTGTTAAACTGGTGATGCTTAAGAGTGTTCTCTCCTCCATGCTTACGTATGCAATGACCTGTTTTAAGTTACCTCCATCCTTATGCAGTAGAATCCAAACTATCTTGACTGGGTTTTGGTGAGACCTCTCTCCTAAGAAAAGGAAAATCAGTTGGATTGCTAGAGACAATATGGCAAAGCCCAAAAACCTAGGTGGATTAGGATTTAAAGATATAAACAACTACAATGATTTAGTGTGGGCAAAGCTTAGCTGGAGACTACTTAATACTCCTAATGGTCTACTCTCTAGATTACTATTAGGGAAATACTGTAATGACTCTACCTTCCGAGAGTCTACTCCTGATTCTGCTTTCCATGGATGGAAGAGTCTACTTATTGGAAGAGATCTATTGAAAAAGAAACTAGGATGGGCAGTAGTTGATGGAAAGGAGATTAACCTGTGGAATGATGGTTGGCTGTCCACGAAAGAAAGAATTCAGCCAATGGGACCTACCCCATAGGAGCAACAATACCTTAAGGTCAATGTCTTCTCCACACGAATCATGTGGCCTGGAACATATGAAAAATTGATGAGTAACTACCTGATTTCCCAAGAGGTCTCAAGGAAATTACCCATTCATCCAACAGATACTCTGGTGCGGCTTTGCTAGCCAATTCGGGGATGATTGGTCTGGGTTGAATTTTTGAATCGAATTCTACTACCATATTGAAGCACTCTTCTCAAATTACGAATGACTCCTTAGCCTTAGCAGCGGAAGCTCTGGCTATGAGAAATGCAATAATTCAAGCATCAAATCTGCAGATCAAGGACTTGATCTTCTATTCGGACTCACAACTCTTGATCCGTGTTATCACCATGAAGATCCCGATAATAGAGATTGATGGTTATTTATCAGATATCTTCATTTGCTTTAGCTTTTTCCAAAATATTCTTTCGATATGTGTCTCGTTATGAGAATGGAATACCTGATGGCTAGCAAAATTGGGCCCAAGAGCATGATTAAAGATGGTTTCTAAAAAAATGAGCATTTAGAGTATATAATAATAATATAATATAATTATTGTAAAATTGATTAATTTACATAACTAAATAATAATTTGAACCAAGTAAATAATGATATGTGTTACAAAAGGTTCTAATGAGAGTTCTAAAATCTCTAAAATTAGAACCCATCCTCTCTCTCTCTCATCTCTTTTTCTTATTTTCTTATGTTTTTAATTGTTTTTATCCATAACAAACTCAATAAAACCCCTCTATAATCATGCTCTAAGACTTGTAATGGACTAATCATTTATATAATGGGTTGCACACAAAAAATAATCTTTGAACCATGATTGAAATGACGAATACTAAAGATCGAGTGTTTATATAACCAACACTCATATATAGATAATATCATCACACATGAACCAAATTAATGGATAATAGATATTAAAAATTCTTATAATCTATGCTTCATTAATTTCAACAACAAAAAAAACCTATCTATTTGTGTATTTTATGTTGAAAATCATTTCGAATTATATCTTACTAATAGTGGCTAGCTTTTGATATGAGATAGCTATCCTCTATAAGACTAATGTTGAGAATTCTCCAAACCAGCTCGAAAGTCAACAACTTCACAATCTGATGATCTTAGGTATGTCTCGGCTAGTGATCTCCCTCTGTCTTCCACAAATTGAAACATGAGCATTTGATTGAGGCAACAAATAATATAAGAAGTCACATACATTAGTTTTATTTTCTTGCCAAATGTAAATATCATTTAAAAAAAATAGTTCAAGTTATAAACTGTTACGAGAACAAAATGATACGCCTATGAATTAAATCCCATGGCAAAAAAACATGAAAAAAAAATATAGTTAGTGAATATGGATCGTGTAAGCCACTCGGGTTCAATCCAAATAAGTAGAAATTTAGGTTTTAGAGCAAAATAACTCAAAAAACTTAAGTACAATGAACGAGATTTCAAGAGAGATTTAGTATTGATCAAAATTGTGGATCCCTTTGAAGGGTAAATGTGTTACTTCGAGTCGGTCGAATAAACCCTAGAAATATATTGAAAATATCCTAATTCTAAATTACTCTCCATATAAAGCTGGTCATTTCCTGCTTTTTTCGTGTATTCTTTGCATTTTACTCTCTTTCAATTTCAGACCTGCTTTTCATGCATCCTTTGCATTTAGAATCAATAGATTTTTGCATCCCACAAACTCGCCATGTCTTCTAATCATGAACCCTCTTCAAATCCTTCGAAAGGAAGTAAAAACCGAGGCGACGAAATTAGGGTTTGGTCAGAATCCCATATTCCTCTTAGTATTTCATTGGATTTTCGCAGGACACAGTGATGGACAATACTTCTCTCATGCTGACTATGGATGCCCCTTCCTCCTCTCGCGATGCGAAGGGTCATCATCTCCTTCCTTGACATTGATGACGACCATGTTGATTAACAGATCGACAATCCTAACGAAGCCGTTGTTTTTAATCGTTACGAACAATATGACATTCGCGCTTCGATAGTGGACAAAAGATCCCTAGAGGCGATGAGGAGGAGTTACAAATTATTAGAAGAGTTGGAGTTTCATGCTCCGACTCTACACGAACGCCCCCGGGATTGTCTTTTGAGTTACATATGCCTCTTGGAGCCGATGTTTACATAATATTTTTTGTGGTTTCCTTTCCCCTTCTAGTTTGTTTAATACTATGAACGAGGGCATATCGCTTTCTTATAAATGATTCAGGCTGGGGTTTGCAATTTGATTAGTCTGATGGTGCTTGGTGCCGAGGAGGTCTTGACTTCTCAGTATAGATGTACAAGCATATTTCTACGATTAAGGGACTCGCAACTCATGGTCGCTTTTACAATAACATAAATTCGAACTGTAAAATCTTCGACTTGAAGAGCAAGATCAATATTTGGTTTGATCGTCACTTCTTTGTGAAGATTGACGTAACTTTCATCTCTGATACTACGAGATTGTATTAAACTAAATGGAAACCTACCATGGGTAGAAATTCTAAAATGCATGTGCATCCATCTTCTTAGGTTACGTTTTGGAAGTTGTCACCCTTTATACTTTATTTAATATAGCTCATCATCCATCTGCCCCTTGTCCTAACCAGCTCCCTTTCAAAAACGATTTGGAGATTTTGAAGAGAAAGACTAACCGTAACTGAAATGAGTTCTCAGTTAGTAGAATTAAACGTGCCCGAGCTAATCTTGGTAACTCCATTTTTAACTTTGCTTTGATGTTTTCACGCAAATATTTTGGGCAAACTTTTACGCTGGCTATATTTTTCTTAACAGATATTAGGAAGTATTATTACTAGGCCAAGAGATGACAATCACAGAGAAAATTCTTGATTTCAAGACTCCGGCTATTCGTCCTCGCAGGAGAGCACCTCTTCTGAGGTTGTTGCAAATGTTGTCATGGTCTCTCCCAACCCTGTAGTAGTTCTTGACTCGAAAGAATCCATCGATGACTATCCCGTCAGTCGCCAAGGATGGGGAGGTATAACGAGGAGAAATCGTCCTTAAGAAATGCCTAATACACGTCTTCTTAAGGCTGAAACGGTTGTTCCAAACATGATACGCTCCAGACAAGTCTAAAAAGATAAGGGAGTCGCAAAAAGGGAGTCATTCCAAAGGCAAGGAAATTTTAGTTCCAAAGGCAAGGGAATTTTAGTTCCCAAAGATTAAAAGTTGGAGAAAGAGAAGGCTTGACGTAAAGCTCAAGCCAACCTCAAAACTTGAACGGTCCAACCTTTCTGGATTGGCGGGCACCTTGAGAGCTCATTGTCCAACACACTTATTGATAACACTTTGGGCGAGATGACTTAGTACCTTGCAGCTCCAATCTCCTCAGCAACTACCTCTGTGGTGGTCGAGAGCATTCCTTCTCTGGTATTTCAACCGGAGGCTGCACCTCTTCTTCTGGTGAATTAATTAGATAACCCGATTCCTGCCCATGTCCCTCGATTAGAGATTTCGACCTCATTCCCTTCTTTTGCCTTAGTTGTAAGGTCAACTGAGGGGGCACTTTTGTCCCATCTAAGTCCTTTAAGATCAGCAGAGGGCGTGCTTGGGCCCATTAAGAAACCAAGGTTCAATAGAGGTTGGCTTCCTCAATTGCAGATCCCGCCTGGACGCAGTTTCAACTTCTCATTCCATCACTGAGACCCGCATCTTCCTTTGATGCTTAGCCAAGGGTCTCACCAATCTGAACTGGTCATGAGAATCGGTGGCTCAAATGTGCATCTTTCCATCCTAGAGAACATGGTTTGTCCTAATGAGTATTCTCATTTCGCTCAGAATATTATGATGGTATGTTTTTTTTCTTGACTTTGCTCATTTTGATTTGGAATAGCCGTATCTTATAATCTTTTTTGTATATGGTTAGCTCGGCCAATTGTATTTCTAGCACATACGAGGCTTATGTTTTGAGGAGCGGACAGGAGATGAGACCTAAGGCTCCTCGACCGCAAATCGATTATGTGTGGGAAGAAGCTGATCAACATAAGGAGCAAGCTAATTTCTAGGAAATGAAAGCCTCGGTGAATGAGCAAGAACTTGAGAAGTACATTCAGCGAGCTGATTCTTTAAAAACAAAAAGGCTCGGATTAAAGAGGATAAAGGAAATGGAGGCTTGTCTCAAGGCTATCTTTAGGAAATTCAGGTCAGAGGAGGGTTGTCTCTGTGGAGAACGCGGTTGTAACGACCGCGGACCGGAATTATGGTAGTTTGATGGTGTCGATCGACACCCTGGGTGTTTGTCGATCAAAACAGGCTTTGTCAAGCATTTTTGTGGTTTTAGGTGGTTTTGATCGACACCATGTTGGTGTGTCAATCGACACTCACTTTATGCGGTTTGGGTCGGTTCGATTTTAATCGTTGGTTTTGCTTGGTTTGGGTTTTGGGAACCCTAGGTCATCGAATATAAGGTTATTCACAATGAGCAACCGTATTTAAGAGGAGAAACACGTGAGTTTAGAGAGAAAAGGAGATTGGGAGTGTTTTTGAGGGTTTTGTGATCCGTAGTGGCTTGTTGTAGCTCGGGAAGGATTTAAGGGGGTCCAATGATAGCGTATGGTGTCGTTCTTCGTGTTTAGAGTTGTGATCAGAGGCTTGAGCATTGGTTCGAGTCTGTTTCGTTGTCAATCCGTAATCCTTTCCAATTTGCAAAGGTGAGTGCACGACCATGGATGATCTGGGTAAAGGATTGTTATGCTTGGTGTTTTTGATGATTGGAAATGATTTTGGATGAGATAATGTGTTGTCTTTGTGATTTTGTGTTGTATGTAATGTTTATTGATGCAGGTGATCGCTCAACGAATCGGAATCGAGCCATGAGAGGATAGGCTCGATTCTGTGTTCTGCGATGACGTGTCGATCAACACCTAGTGGTAGTGTCGATCGACACCAGTGTTATGTAGGCGTCGATTGACCCTAGTGGTGGGTGTCGATCGACACGAGTTTCTGGTTTTGAGAATTGTGTTTGTTAATCTTATTGTTGAATGTTTATGTGTTTGATTGTTATTCCTTTTGACTGTGTGTATAGTCGTAAATGGAATGACCATCTCACTAAGTATTTGTGATAATACTCACGCAACTCGTTTTCCTATGTGTTGCAGGTAATGATTGTGATCGTGGAATCATGGCTATGAAGAGGATGATGATCTAGGATCTCGGTTGTGTGTTCATTGTTTTAGAATTATTGGTTAGGTTGCTGGTTTTTCTAGAATGGTTGAATTGAAAATTGATTATATATTTGAATTGGTTTATTACCTTCCGCTGGTTTATGTTGATTCGTCTGGTTTAGTGTAAATAGCTTTGAGGATTACTATTTATGGGAATAATAATCTGAGTCAATTAATTGTTTAAAAAATAATAATAATTTAGTTCCGAAAGTTAAGGTTCCGGAAGACAGTGTACTCCATCCAAATCCTCCTCCTTCAGCTCATCCCCGAGATTCCCCTTCTTTAGTTCCGATTGATCTTGACAAGCATGGAACTAATCGCAAAGTATGGAACCAACCGCAAAGATGGTGACAATTGTGAAGACTAAGGTTGCTTGCAAGCTTTATTTCTTTTTTTGTTACCTTGTCTTTTCAACATGACATCCTTTAAAAGGATTTTTACTTGGTTTAAAAGGACTTTCTATGATAATAATTCGTAAAAATTGTGTTACTTGAATAATTTTGTATTCTTATCTGTGTTATCGATTTTGACTGAAAGGATTAATTTTTAATCCATTGTAAACTTAGATGATTTATTGTGGCAAATTTTTAATTTTGCCTTTAGTACTTTTATCAAAATGAACTTATAAGTCTGTTTTGATCGTGATATGTTTTATGCGAGTTATTTTGGATACTCGACTTGAGATCTTTACGAAACACAAGGTTTTAGGCATGTGTCGTTGTTTTTTTTAGGTTGTCCAAAATTATGCGATCGTAGGTCGGCGTTTTGTTATTTTGACGAACTAGAACTATGCAGATCTAGGACCGACTTTAATTTAAAGTGGGGATTAGTACACCACTGAACTTATGAGAAATGTGTAAAAGATTGAATACCTGGTTAGGACAACGATGTGAAAGTGTGTTACATTATTATTTGTATAGATAGACAAACTGATCATGCCTATCTTTTTACAGGATAGTATTTGACCATGTTTCAAGGTTAAATACTATTCTTAAGTGTATGTTTAGAAAACTCAAACAATCTGATGCTTTGAAACTTTAAAGTTTCTTTTCATCATGATGAAATTCGAAATTGTTCCCCCTTCATTTAAGAAAGAGGATGTCTAAGTATCCTAAAATTGGATCAAGTCGCTCATAGTTCATATTTAACGAGGTGTAGTTTTTTTTAGTTAACTAAGTACTTCGATTTGGGACATGATGAGCCATCTTCTTAAATGTTTCTATGAGGTGACTCAAAGAGTTTTTCAGGCTCAGAGTTTCTCTTGGGTGAAACACTGTTCCTGGAGGAACTGCTCGGCGATCCAATTTACCCTTTTTCTCTCTTTTCCTAAGTATTTCTTCCCCATTTGTAGTTGGGAGCGTTAATTCTATTTTGTTCATGTTCTTTCTCTCGAATGCGAAGCATTTCCAAGCCTCCACTTGATTTCGTTCGATGGTGTAACTCCCATTGCTATTGGGAACTTTACACATTGATGGTTCATGGAAGCGACATCCTTCATGGCGTAGAGTCGCGAGGTTCCTTAAATGGCATTGTAGACGGATAATGTATCAATGTTGAGGTCAAATTTTATCCCAAAGAATCGATGGCCTAAAACGACTAAGTATGAATTAAACCGATATTCTTATTGATCGGTTAACCTTTGATTAAACTAGCTAACCGAAGGTTTAAGCAGCTGCCCAACGAACCAGATTAAACCAGTATTTTGTGGGCCTGAAGCTGACAACCCAATTCAAGTCAGCATAGTAATCAAGCCTATATAAAGCCCAGCCGACCTAGGAGCTGCTATTTAAATGGAAAACCTAGAAAACTTAGGAAAACTTCCTATTTTGTTTAGGGCTTAGTCCAACCAACCCAAAGCACTATAAATACTCATGTACATCCTCATAATAAGGGGATCACAAAACTCTGCACCATAACTCTGTTTACAGTTTTCCAGCTATTAATACAATCTTATTCTCATCTTTGTCTTTGTCTTTGTGTTTTAAAATCCTAGAAGCTTTAACTCTTCCAAGAACCTTACAAATTCAATTGTGATTCTGGTGACGTATATCGAGAGAATTATAGTTCCAATGGTAGCCATAGTATCATTTGTGAAACCAGTCAAAGGTTAGTTACAATACTTGATATCGTCTTCACTTACCCCCATTCGTTTTAGCGTACTCTGTAGATTAGATCCACCGATCTTTGTGTATCAATCAATATTCGTCTGAACTCGCAATTATTGATAATTAATTCTATCACCAATTGATTGTTATGAGGTTGTTCCAGGTTTTGTGTATCCAGCTCGTCAAAATTAATCATCATTTCTTTGTCCACCGAGATTGGACAACGCTGCAAAGTTCCTCAAGTCTCTTGTATTATAGAACTGACTTGACACGATCATTTCATTCTTCTTGGCCTTCCATAATCATGTAGATTTTCTTCGGAGGGATAAAAGCATTTTGATCACTTTGAAGATCGTCTTGATCCCTTTTTATTAGATATGTACCTGTTTGAGGAAGGTTAGGTTAGGCTGCTCGAAATCTTCTTTATCGTTCGCGGCATGTCAATCGACCAAACTTTTATGGTGTCTTATTCCGAGGATCTTCTAGCCTTATATTCCAATAAGAGTTTATTCTAAAGGCGGCGACATTGAGTCGTCGTGTGTCCAAACACTTAATGGAATTCACACCAACTTTGTGGATCTCTGGTATCTGCATTCCAGCACAGTTTCACCCTCAATTTCTATGTCGGTTCTTTTACTTCTTTGGTGATCTGAAAGCTTAACCTCTTCTACAAGCATTGTTGCTCTTCTCTAGGAGGTCTTTTTTTTGTTTCTTATCTATAGGTCATGCTAGGCCTCCTCATCTTCCTCCAATTTAATTAAGCTCGATGGTTTGTGCCTAGAGTCTTCTAGAATGCTAGGTCGGTTTAAAGTTTATTCTTTTTCGAAAAGGATTTTTTTTGTTAGCAAAGCTTTTTGCAAAGCCTCAATCGTCGCTCCATCTGTAATCATCATTCTAGAGATCATTTTCTTGAAGTATTTCATGAATGAGCATAACGACTCTCTTGACTTTAGTACAAGTGCCCATAAGTTCGCGTTAGAAGTTCCCTTTTCAATGTGTGTTGAGTAATGCTTCAAAAAGGTAGTCGAGAGCTGATGAAATTATCGATAGCTGATGGAAATTGTCGATAGAGTTACTGTCTAACAAGGACAACTATGCTAGCGGATATGTAACATCCAATTTTCGCTAAAAGGTTTAGAATTCTTACTTTGGAAAAATCTAGGAGAATTCGGAAGTTTGAAATATGTGTTAAATTATTAGGGAATGAAAGCCTAATTATCGGCCTGCAAAAGGGTAAATGGGCCTTCCATACTGTAAAGAGGGGAAAGAAACCCTAGAAATAGAGAGAGAAACGAGCGGCATCGTTTTAAGGGAGAAAGTAGTGGAAATGAGGGAAATGAACGGGCTTGGTCCAAAAGAAAGAAGGTGGAGAAAATAATAAGGAAAGTGAATATTCTTAGGGATTTTGGTGTGGTATAAATAGTAAACAAAGAGAGCTTATTATTCTTCACACCAAAAACATTGTCTCCTCTAGAGTCAAAGATAAACGTTTAAGTGGAAGAAAATAAGGAGAAGCTTGAGAAGAACTCAGTGCCCTAAGTCTCTAGAAGAGCGGTTCAAAGCCAAGGTAAGGTGCGATCCATATCTAATATATTATTTTCTTATTTTCTTTATTATTCATTTTATATAGTTTTTTTAGTAGTATGGGGTCATGGGTAATGGTAGTAGGTGTATGGTAGTGGTGACGCCTAGAAACGGCCTGAGTAAGGCCTCGAGGTACCTCAATGACGCCTTGACAGGGCACCATTGCAAGGAACCAATGGAATTGGTCTATAGGTGAGGTCGGTTTGAGAAGTGCAAAAGAGATTTTGGCAAACACACACTTGACCGAACACGAACAGAGATTAGAGGAAAGACATGGACTACAATTTTCTTACTAAAAGTAGATGGCATACTAAAATTGTATGATAGTTGGTTCACAAGGCCATCCAAGTATATGTTTGCATAAGAGCATGTGTATGGGCACAAGTTGCCATCTTGTTTGTGTGTGGCTTGAGTGAGGCACGAAAACCTAGCCGTAGAAGCCACTGGATGGGCTCGAGGAGTCATACGTACTATTCCGCCAATGGGCTGAAGGACGGAGTGAAAGTTTGAAAGTGTGAATGTGTGGTCACTTGGAAAGTGGCATTGCACATAATGCGAAGGCGTTATGTGAGGTTTGTAAAGGTTATGGATAATTAGGATGTATTAGGTGGTGAGACGGAGAAGACCATCTTACTGAGTATATAAACTTACACCTTACAAGATTGGCATATTAGTTACCAAGGAAGGTGCACCAGAAGATGGCAGGGATGGAGCCAGTAGTGGGCAACAGTGGAGACTTTCCTAAGGCGTAGTAGTCTAGTACCTAAAAGTGTTGTATCTTACTAAAAAATGTAAAGAAATTTTTGAGCAATGAAAAATACGTTAAGTTGACTAATATCTTGTCGTTGACCCCTAGTCAAATAAGCGTGTGTTAGAGCACCCCTATCAAATTTTACGCAAATAAATTGACAATAGTCGGCTTCCTTTTCTTCGGGAGGAAAATATGCTCTTCCCATGACGATATTGAATGTCGCAAGGTGTTGCGTGGGATCGGAGTTACCATCATTAGGAATGATCTTGATATTGGTATTATGCTTGATCGACGTGTTTATCATTTGAGATGTGAAGGGAGTCTGCCTCATTTCTTTAAATACTCGATCAAGCTCGGGGGCCAAACTGATGACGCGATGCATCCTCATTTTCATAGATCGCATTATTTCCTTCATAGATGTAATTTTGAGTCTCTCGCATTCTCGGTGGTCCAAGGTGTGGTAAACATGACCGCTTGGGGGCCAACATAGTGAGATTGTGGTGTTTGTTTGCCGAGAAACAGGTTGCGCTCCAAACAACATGGTCTCTCAGTGCCTATTGGATTTGCGCGTGGTTACTTAGCTCGGGTATTGACCTCATATCGATAGACAAGTAAAGTGATCATGTCCCTCATTACCTGGTTATCGGCATGTTGCTTGTCGTACTTATCAATTAAGCTTTTGGGCATGATTAGGACATCGGTTACGGTTGCAGCTTTGTCCTGCGGTGGTGAGGTTACTTCTCTTCGATCCTCCTCATTTCTTTCCTCATCGTGATTTTTTTATCACGACACGATATTGTTGCCTTGATTATGAGGATATCCACCTCCGGCCGGTGGAGTATCTCTTGCGTCACCGGTATCATCGATTTGTTTCTCAATTTCTGACATTTTACTTAAATCTTTTTGGTGATTTTATCACGTAAAAACTAAACAATTCCCCTAAGACGATGCCAATTGGTGAATCCGGTTTGCTTAAGCTACTCGGGTTCAATTCAAACAACTAGAAATTTATGTTTAAAAGAAAAACAACTCAAAAAGCTTAAGAACAATGAACGAGGTTTCAAGAGATTTTTAGTATTGATCAAAAGTTGCAGATCCCTTTGAAGCATAAATGTGTTACATATTTATACTCTCTCAAGTCGGTCGATTAAACCTTGGAAACATATGGAAAATCTCTTAGATCTAAGTTATTCTCCATATATTCAAGTTGATCATTTCCTTACTCTTCGAGCTACACTAAATCGGTAAAGTGAGATGAATCGAGACTTGAATCTCCATAATGGGCCGAGTAAAAGTGATTACGGCACACCTAACTGTTTCCTTTAGTATATTCGAGTCAGGTTAGTCCCGGATCAGGTTATGGTATCGTGTGCTAAATTCGGCATTACCAATAATCCGTACACCTTCGAAGACTTGTGTTGTGTCATTGAACCGCGCAATCGATAATAAACAGAGAAAATAATAACGAAAACAAACAAAAAATGGAATTGCATGTGAGGGGAAATTAGGGCATTGAAGAGAAGACATGTTGGTGTATTTACTAATGTGAGCATTTAGTGAGCTGCATAAAATGAGCGCAATTTTAGCTTACAACCTCTTTCCTATAACCCATTTCTCTTGCTCCCTCTCTACGTACCTTTCATTTATTGCATCGCTCACAACATATAAGATAATGATAGGCTATAAAAGTATGTACATTCATATATACTAATAAAAGACAAATGTGATTTTTATATCTCAACGATATATGTTATTGATTTGTGGATTTTAAATAAAGTTGAGGTTTTTTTTTTGTCAACAAGTTTAGGTTATTATCATTCCAAGATATGAAGTATATAAATTTTAGAAGAAAATTATAAAATTCTATTAGATTGATTTAGTCGTTTAAGTGTGTTTTATTAATTCAATTAGTTACCATGAATTTACATACTTTGATTATAGCAATTAATTATATAATTGATATATAATTGATATATGTATATATATATATATATATATATATATTGGTCAACAACGTGCATAATATAAGGTTTGACTCTGGATAATACAATAATAATAGTAAGTTCAAATCACTAAATTGCATGTGACTGCCACTTAATTATAACAATGACACTTAAGATTTTGAGTTATTTTGTTTTGCTGTAGTTGTTTCTTCTTTTGGTTATAGATTAGTATTTTCGATCGCAAAATATACTTGTTCTTTCTAACAATTATTCCATTAATGTGTATTTACAGAGTTTTATTGTTACAAAATGGGAAAACTGCGTATTTACATCACAAATTTCAGTTCCCACATTAAAATTTAGGAACTTCCAAAGACACTCTAATCTTAATGTGTATCATTCATATGTGAAGTCGACTAATTGCCACCAACCATCCAAAATTCACTTATAATTTATACGTTAAATCTCTTTGCTATTAATTTGCTATTAAGGTTTGTTAGAAACACAATTATCCTTACCTAATGTTGTTACCAACAGAGACCAATTAAAATAGCAACAGCCGGATCGAGTATTACATGCTAATTTGAATATTATTAACGCTTTTTAGTTGTAGCAATATGTACAATCCCTCGTCCATGGGTCATCATGTCTCTCGATTCACTCTTGGCTCATAGGCACACACATTAGTTTGTTCGCAAATTCGATATTTCTGGGAAAAAATTAGGAAATTTTTGAATTGTACCCTAAAATTACTACGAAAGATTTTTTTTTTTTTTTTTTTTGTTGCCACAGTTCTTGTTACACACGGATTTAGCCCAAGGCAAATCCTGCTCTCGACCCAGCAAGCTCCAAGGTCCATTTCCCAAGGATAAGATATAACCCATTTTTAGTTACTTTATGATTAATCTTGGGTTACTTTTGTAAGGTATATGGTTAGTTTTAAACCATATACACATTTACCCTAGATTATGAGTCCTATATATAGTTGTATCACATTTGGGGGAAAACCCATTTTTTACCGCATTTGAGTATTAATACTATCCTATTTTCGTCCATCCCGCTCGGGATAATCATATCTCACTTAGCCTGCTCGGAATCCAAACTGTCTGCTCTCCCGAAATAGCACACCGATTCGACCTACTCTCATCTACCATCCCATTTACAAAGAATCTCAAACCTCCTTTACAAATTTAGTGTAGAACCCGCTCTCCGAGTTCAACATTTGGCGCGCTAGGTAAGGGGCTCCTCTCAAAGATTTCTTTCTACGCCTAAGGATGGTAGATCTCAACAAAGATGCCAACTCTCGATCACAATCCGACCAAGTGTCGGCGAGAACTATCCCCGGCCACGAGGAATGCCCACGACGGAAACCCGACCGTCCCTGTCACCGTCCCGTCAGCCGCTCCGGCAGAACCGAGCAAACCCAAAATCCGACGTCCGTCTTTGACAGGATCATCCTTCCAGAGATTTTTTAAATTCCAGATGACCCCACCAAAAAACGACACACTCCCGATCATCCCAAGGATCTGAGACTTCACCTGGCAACCCGGCACGGTCAAACCCGACCAAACAATCTTCCCGGCCCAATGACTCCAAGAACAGGAAGCCAGGCCGAGTACGAACAATCTCTCCAACTGCTGATGCGGTGCCTCGACGCGCAGGATGAGAAGGTTCGACAGACGAACGCCCGCCTAGAAAGTCTAGCCTCATCTCAGGGAACGACACAAGAGCCGAAAGGACTGCTGACTCAATTGAATCCCAAGGCGCCCACACCCCACCTCCGATCATCACCAACAATCTTTGACAGACTCGAGCGAGGAAGAAGCCACGGACAGAAAAGCAACATCCGACAAGGCCATCCCCGACCCAAGAAAAGGTTAAACAGAGAAAAACAAAAGTGAGTCGGGGAATGGAACGACGCGAACCAGACACCCCGACCATCTGACCATTAAAAAATCAAAGAACCAACCATTAAACTATCTCAGTGACGCACCCAATGAACTATTCTACCCCCAAAGCAGAGAAGGTCACTCAGTGACCCGACTTCGTCTGAACGAGCTACCTATCTATCAATTGTAATCTGAACTATGTCTGGCTGGATCCCTATTAAACGGGTACGTAGGCAGCTTCCTCGGAAGTCCAGCCACGATAATCAAAACTTTTTATATACCCACTCAGTCTAACACTAACAAAACTAACCCTTAAATTCTCAAAAGCTCGGAGCAAAAATCTGTATCGATGCTCTGGCCAAGTGAAATAATCTACAAATTCTTAGAAATCGAAAGTTAACCCAAACAGGAATTTAAGCCAGGCCCCGACCTGCATGTTTTGCTAGGTACGTCTAAGTAGTCATTAACCCAAGTATCCTCAAAAACTTAGCCACGAGACGGAATTCATCGTAAGCCAGGTCCCGACCTGCGGACAGACCAATCTGACTGTCCAACGCGCGAACCCGGTCGGATTCACACATTTCAGACAACATTTGCCTAAGTATCACACTTACCCACAAAACAAATAACGAACAAGTACTTAACTTAAAACCCGGGAAAATCTTCTCGGGGCGAAACAAGGTAAACTCAGACCTCCGTAGATCCGAGGAGAAGCGGTTATTACAAATATTTGAGTTCTTAAGGCCACACTCGGCCTGGCAACAAAAAAAAAGAGAGAAAGGGAGGATTTTTCGTAAATCGGCTATCGATATCTTGGTCCTAGAGCTGAAGAGGCGGGATCAAAGCAGACAGGGGTTGAAGAGCGTCACCGATCATCGCATCACGGGCGAGCTCCTCTACCCGTACCTGCTCGGGGAGAGCGGACTCATCCATATTCCTGTCAACACCTTTTCCCGGTCAGCCTCTTACTAGCATTCATAGAAAGAATCGAAATAAACTAACAAATAGAGTCAACTAACTTCGAAGGTTCCTCGTCGACTCCCCTAAGCGCCCCATCGACAAGCACGTTGAGAGCCTCGTTCTCGGCGGTATCATCGATGTTCTCGGGTTCGACCATGTCGTAATTGATGTACGGCCTTAGTATCATGGAGTCTTCAAGACCAAAATACCTTTCTCAGAGTGGGGACGAAGGCCGCTCACAACCGCCTGGGAAAATGCCTGGCTCGGGAATGAACTCATATCCTCGCTCCAGGAAATCCATCAGATCCATCGACGTTACCTGGCCCAAATAATCCTCGAATTAGCTCTGGGCATCCGCCATGCTGTCGGAGTTAATCTAATAGCTGGCTTTCTCCATCTCTGTTAGGAGCTCGACTTGGGTCTTAGACTGACTAGCCAGACTCGTACGGCATTGATACTCTTTTTGCTCCACAAAGTAAGCCCTGGCTAACGAAAGGAACTCTTTCGCCTGCTCGACTAACTTAGTACACACCTGAACGTAACCCTGTCTGGAAGCCCGAAGATGTGACATCTGATTACGGACATGCGCAACCAGCCCGGCATTGATCCTTTCGGCTGACTTAATGCACTCCGTAACGTCTTCAAATCTCCTCTAGGCCGTAAACTTCTCCGCATTTGCAAGCTCGACGGACTCACAGAGAAACCGCGTGTTCTCAGTCGACGCGGTTGAGCGTTTTCGCATGGCATCCATCTGTTCACCTTGCTCTCTCACACGCGCCTTTAGCCTCTCAAGCTCTGCTTCCAGACCACCCCGCGATTTCAACAACCAAATCTCTTCAGATAAGGACTCGACTTCTTTCTAGAGCCGCTCGATCATAGCATTATCCTCCTCGGATCGAGTCCTCAGCGTGACGATCCTATTCTTCGTTGTCTAAAGACGGTTCCACGTGTTTTTCCAGTCGGCGAGTACCTAATGACCAGTGGATGGCAAGTCAGAAAGCAACAACTGACAGTTAGGGAGTTGAAAGAAACAGGAAGAACAAACGGGGTAACTGAGGCCCCGCTCGGACCAGCGTCATGAGTAGCACCCCCGACCAAACCTCCACCTTTCCCCTCGGCCCTGCTTTCCATAATGGCCTCTTCGTCACCAATTACATCTTTCGTCCCATCCAGAACCCTTCCGCTATTGAAGCCAACAATTTCATCAACAACATCTTCGGGTTCGTCTTCGTCCCCTTCCTCGTCAACGCCTCGAGCAGATCCTCTACCTTTTGTACAGGCGCGCTTGTCCACCAGATGGGCATACATGCCCTTGAGATCTTTCCCTCGACCATGCTGGATGGTGACTGGGGCGCTCCCGTCCCTCGACCGCTTCTTAAAAACGGTCACAGTCTCTGGCCGGCAGACGCAGTTCGGTGAGATATACTCGGAGCATCACCCTTCCGGGCAATGGAGGCTGACCTACTCGCCTTTGAGGGAGTCGACCTGCTCGGGCTAACTGATGAGTCTTTGCACTTAATCCCGGGAGGCGGCAGCTGATCGAGGGATAGCTGTGCCTTTTTCTTATCGACAGATTGATTCTTTGGGGCCCCGCCGGGACCGGTATCTAACCAGCAAGTTGGCTCGTCTGGAGGCAGATGCCCGACAGGAAACGAGTCAAGAAAGGGATGAAAGAAAACGTACAGTTAAGCAAGAACGCCTAAAAGCACGTCTAACTTGAAATTATACGATGGTAAACTCGACGAATCCAACTAGAAAGAAATTCCTCCCAATTGGAAGGCCTGTGCTGATGCAACATTTCGATGGTACCAGTTGACTCGGCGTCAGGAAGTGTCCTCGAGAACGTATCTGCAAAACAAGAAGAAAATCAACAGTCGGTTTATACCGCAAAGACAGAGAGGAGGGAACATACCAATATGCTTATTCCAACCATTCCAGATAGGCCCGGAGTAGCTCCTGATCGAATCTTTGTTCATCATGACGAAGAAGTACTTATGTTGCCAGACGCCATCAAGCCTATCAATAAAGCCTTGCACGTGAGAGAGTCTGGCTCTGATTTTTACTTTGATACGGCCAGAGTTAAAGACATTCATCCGTACCACCGAACACGCCTCCTAAAAATGATCGCAAAAAACGACTCGGCTTGCTGCATAACTCAATGAGAGGATCGACATGAAGTTTTGGAAAGCTCAGTGGGTCAGTTGAGAAACCGAGAGCTTCCGGCGACCAGAGTATTCTAAGATAGGAGTAGGGATAGGAAAGCAAAGGCCCCCCTTGGTCAAAGAAATACTCGTAGAGACAGATCTAACCCTTGGGAGGGCACTAGGGCCTCTCGTGAGCTTTTGGAATGCGAAAACTAACATCCGGCCATCCGACCGACACGGCACACCACGACACACTCTCCCGAGTGGAACTAGAAGAGATATCATCCTGCCTACCCAGAACGATACAAGGACAGATGCCCGGACCAGGTCCAAAACCAGGGATATGACCTAGAGCCTCCACCTGGGAATTATGTTTGGCCTTCCTCGCTTTCTCCTTGATGCTGCATTCTACTCGATTGGCCTCTTCTTGCCCCGCTCGGAGCGTCGAATGATCTCCCTGACTTGTAACCTTTCCCTTGCCTCGATTCTTTCGCAATAATTGGGTCTCTTCATCGGAAGAACATCTGCTCGACTCAAAAGCATGGTCGGAAGAAACTTCCACATCTTGGTAATCTAGTCGCCTCTGAAGACCGCAAGCCGCCACGCTTGTATTCGATTCTGATGAGGATGGATGATCGGAAGACATGTCACTCGGATTAGAAAGAAATCGAAGTCGACGGCGGAGGAAGTAAACAAATCCGGGAAGATTAAGAAAAAAGAAAATGAGAATCACAAAGCGAGAGTAAGATATGAGAGGAGAGAAGATACAATATATATAATAAGGACACGGAAAGGGCGGCATGATGGGCCTGAGGAACAAGGAGGCACGTGTCGGTCAGGCGAATCGACGCCATTAAGTGAAAACCCTAATCGCCAGATAAGCACGGGAAAGAAGAAGTCCAAGTGTCAAAAGGGTGCCGTGCCTGTACGCCGGGTTAGCATGCTCGAGAGCGTGAGGACAATTCTATCGATCCGTCCGGAGTCCGGGAGGTTGACCTTGGGAACCGCAAAGGCAAGTCTTCCGCACACAATTCAGTATGGGCAACTAGGTCCGACGAGCTAATACCGCTAGGAAATTCGCCGAACTTACTTAGTCTGCATGCTCGTCTACCTGCAAACCCTGACCAAGCTCCGGAAAGGCCTAGCGAGTCGAAACCGCTTCTTAACTGCGATCGCGGGAATCGAGGCAATGCATGGCGAGACAACGAACCGTTTCCTAGAACAAGAAAACTTAGTCACCTCTGGGCGCGAAAAATAGCGGTGACGCGGCAAAATTGAAGTTCCCTCCACATACATACTCCATCCGACGAGTCCGAGAGCAGGTTGTGACCGAAGCCTCGGGCCGAGCAGACCAAGGTTTGCCCGCCGAACATGACTGCTGACCGGGCCTTTCCACTCTCCGACCCGCTCGCACTGCAAGCTCTAAGGCCCATTTCCCAAGGATAAGATATAACCCATATTTAGTTACTTTATGATTAATCTTGGGTTACTTTTGTAAGGTATATGGTTAGTTTTAAACCATATACACATTTTTTCTAGATTATGAGTCCTATATATAGTTGTATCACATTTGGGGGAAAACTCATGTTTTTTTACCACATTTGAGTATTAATACTATCATATTTTCGTCCATCCTGCTCGGGATAATCATATCTCACTTAGCCTGCTAGGAATCCGAACTGTCTACTCTCCCGAAACAGCACACCGATTCGACCTGCTCTCATCTACCATCCCATTTACAAAGAATCTCGAACCTTCTTTACAAATTTAGTGTAGAACCCGCTCTCCGAGTTCAACAGTTCTTAAAATTTGATATTTTGAAAAATTTAATGAGTGTCTATGTTTGGAGAGATAATTTCAACAAAATTCCTCCTTCACAGAGAGATCAATCCCATCGTTTTTTCTCTTCATTGAAGAAATTACTTTCACCAGTTTTCTCACTTTCATCACTTTCTTCCGTCTTGGAGAGAACTTTTCCACCAATCTTTCTTTTTGAAAACATATCTTTAAAAGCTCATCCTTGAAGGCAATACGAGCTAAATGTTTCGTCCGCTCGCCTTTAATAGCAAAAAGAACTAACCTTTCTAAAGGAGCTATTGGTTATTACCAGTGATGAGTATTCTCCTAATTGTACTTTGTATTTGATTTTGGATTATTTGGCATCGAGTTATCGAGTTTTTCATGTTGTAACCACATTTTAAGATTAATGTAACTATGTTTATAAAAAAACTGAGTTTTTCAACCATTTTAAAATTGTTTCAGATAAAAATTGTTGATTGCGGAATTCTACAACATAGACTTTGGGAAAACTAACTGGAGTTTAGTGATAAGCTTTCATACATCACTACATTTCCAGAAATCTAGGTTTTAAGAAATCCACAACTAAATCAAGTGATTTTTATGGAATAAAAAGAAAAAAAAAAAAAAAAAAAAAAAAAACAAGATTAAACTTGTAACACGTTTTCGATGGTGAATGGCAGTTTTTTAACAACAATTTAATATATTTCGCTCACGCATGGATAATGACAAATTTTTCTTGTGATACAGATACAAAAACTATGAACTGTGAGCTAACTTTTGTATGAGAAATTATTAAAAATTATGAGAAATTTTACATGCTCTGGCTTTCACATACTGAGATGTCAAGCAATAGAAAATAATATTTCATTTTCATATAACTATGTTCGTAGTATACACCTTCAAGCTAGTTGGATGTTATAAACATTATGTGAAGAATTTAAATAAAGCTAACTTCAAATGTGAATTTATTAAGGTGTTCGTACCATTTATTGACACTTTTTTGTTAGGGACAAACTGGAGCAAACAAAAAAAAAGAGGGCAAAAGACTGAATCTAGAGGGAAGATGAAAACAAAAATAGGAATAAAAAATCAAACACTTATCACTTCAGTACTATTCGGTATGGATCACTCAAGATCATCCATCACTTCCCCCACCATAATTTCTCCAAACATGTACAAGATATGTATATGTTAAAGACACACTATAAATATGTGTAAAATTAAAAGTCCAGAAAACTTGTGAAAATTTCAAAATTCTGTAAAATTTTAAATATAAATGATAATATCAGCGAAAAATGTCAGTTCCCATAGACAATATTAGCATTCAGTAAACATCATTTAAACAAATAGGTTTCTATCAACTTATTATATAAAACTACACACACAAAATATAAGATTGACCTAATTCCCTAGAATTTGTGTCAAGTCTAAGAAAAGACACTTTTCAATTATTTTAATGTACTAATTCATAATTTAATATAATTATTTTTATGTACTAATTCATAATTTAATATGACAGAGTCAAATTTTCGAAACGATTTATGAGGAATTTTGAGAAATACAATTGTTGATTAAAATATTATATATAAGGTTGGAATTTCTTGGTTAGAACAAATAAACTACGGAAATTAAAATGAACTAATTCAACTTGTTTTGATAGATGACTCGAAGAGAATTTACATCTAGTGTAAGGTTTGAATTTTTTTGGTTACAAAGAAAATAAAATTGTTTTCAAAATAGAAAAATTAATAACTGTACTTTATCGAGCTTTTACGGTTTTCATTCGTTTGTAGTGGTCCCAACATATCAAACACATGTCATATTAATTGCTGTTTGAACATCCCACTGAATCCTAGGGTTCCTATATGTCGCCAACAATATTTTTCGTGTACATTTGAAACAAATTAAATTGTATACTAGAAAACGTATAGATGTGCCACAACATATGAATAAATTAGAGACTATATAAGCCTATGTTTTATACTTATATTAGAGATTGTCCATGCGTTGCGTGAATTTTATAACGAACATAGTAAAATATGCAATAATTTCTAATTTATTGACTAATTTTGTATTTAATATTACATAATTTTGATATTTATGATAAACATTTATCTAGGTTAGAAGACAAAACATGTGTAGCAAATTATTGTATATAGCCAATATTATATATAAAAAATATATATACCACTCGTAAATACATCATATAGAAAATATATTCTTAGACACAAATCTCTAACTTGTACATATGTCTTCATCAACATTCACTACGGTTTTCTTACAAAAAATGATTAGTCGTCTTTTTTCTTCCCTCAAAACACATTTGTAAAAAAACTTATTGATCAGAGAAGTTGTAATAGCCTAATGATTCTACCAAAACAGATGCATCATCTCATCAAAGATTCCAACATCTTTGTATTTATTTAATTAGAATCTTAACTCGTAATGAGATAATCTTTATTTCTCTCATATTTTCTTTATCGTGATGAGATAAAATATATGTTTTAAAAAAATATGTATATTATATTATTGGATTTAGTACATAAAATTACAATAACATATTTACTTGTTGGAATTAGATATTAAACTGTTGGACTTAATTGTTAAGGGTATAAAATGACTTCTTTTTTTGTTAATTGTTAGAATTAACTATTAAACTGTTGGAATCATCTAAATTGACAAGGGTTTACTATTAGAGATCCTACCATCAAACCATTAAATCCTTAATATAAACTAGATCGTTTTTGCCATTTATTTCTTTATCACATGTTTTAATAATGATGTTACAGAACTCGAGAAGTTGTGCCAATCTAAATCTTAAAATTTGAAATTTAAGAGTGCACATACCAAAACTTTATAGACAACGAGTCTGGGGTCTTCAGGTTGACTTAAAAAGTTAATATTTTAAACAATGGTTACCTCTGGTAATTATCTAACTTATATATAGAGTTTATGTAAATTATTTGATTAAATCAAAACAAACTTGAACTAAAGGTATATAAAGTCATAACTAAACAAAAAACAAAATGGAGCAATGTGTATGTTTTGTATGGAAAAATGCATTCTTATTTATATGTAAGTATTTTGCATTTTCAACTGGTACAAATATGTGTTTGTATTTGTTTTATAAACGATGCAAACATAACTCATAAACCTACTTATGACTCATATTACTATTTCAATATGAACTACATAAACAGAAAAATAGGTATTACCTAACAAAAATTGAACTTAAAATCATAACTTCAACTATTGAATCATAAAACAACACACACATTTCTATAACTCTGTGTAATTTAATCTGTAAAATTTTAAATATATTATAACCCGCACATGGTGTGGAAAGTCACCTAGTTAACTATTAAACTGTTCGAATTAATTGCTAAAGTTATAAAAAGACATTTTTTCTTTCACTAATAAATTTTCAAAAAAAATCTAACAACCGGATAAATCATTTAATGAGAGAGATGGAAGCTACATAATTTGTTGCATTGATCGCCACTCTCTGATACTTCAGCCGAAGTTAAGCTGCGAAGGCCCGACCACCAAAACAGCTCACATATTATATATACGAAATATAAAAGAATAGTTAACTTTGTCCAAAAAAAAAAAAGTTAACTTTTCTATTTAACAAGCAAAACATAAAAGAATAATTTGCGAGAGTTCTCTCGATTTATAAATTGCCATATGGCATATATCGAAACAAGTACTTTAACCATTTTTTGCATATTGTTTCGAAGATTATTATTTCTCTTAAACAATCTGGGAGATCCGCTTTTATATTATCAATAACAGGTGAAAACCTCAGAATACATAGGTCTAGAAATGCACAAGTGGGGTTGAAAAACCAAGTGAGAATAATGGTGACTGATGGGGTATAAAGTTTTACTCTAATTAAAAAATCAAACTGCAAATGCACAGTTAATCGATAGTAGTACTTAGGGATCAAATCTACAGAAAATTAGAGCACACACAAGTAATTTAGATTAAAAAAAAGTCCGCTACGCCAATTAAGGGATTTTTAGACGATTTCAAAATCAGTTTGTAATCAAATAAATCAAAGTGTTGGGCATTTAGGGATTCGCAGGGATATGGTTCGATTTATTCAGAAACTCCTAGGTCTCTATCAGATTATTTAATACGATAATATGTTATTCCTAACTTTCACGATAATAACTTCTATGATCTTAACAATCTAGCAATCAACTTTTGCAGTCAATAAGATGAAAACCAAGCATTAAAATTCAAATTAAACTGTTCATCTAATTCAATAACTCAACTTTCGCAGGATAAAGCACTAGAATTATCAAAAATCGAGAATCACGGCAATGTAATAAAACGGTTAGAACTCAAGAATCGCCCAAAAACAGTTTCAAGATGATCAATCAAGAAACATGCATTAATGAATTGACCGTGATGAAGGAACTCCCTAGAAATAATTCCTATCTATCGAACTCTAGTTATCTCTGTTGAATATCCCTTCAATCCAACTATGTAACTACTCAGACACGATAAGAAAAACCAAAGCAATTCCAAAATAATTCATTATCGTAAATAAGCAAAAAAACAAGAGAATTCAAGAAACTTCTCAATGAAGATACAAAGAGGTGAAACTTTTTTGTTGGCTGAAGCTTGAAGTTAACTTGAGCAATAAGTTATCTTAAAAGAGATTAGGAAAAAGGTTATATTTGGGAGTTATCCAAATATGTTAGTTTACATTTTTTTAAGTTTAGGAAACTCTTTTCTATATAAGAAGATGCTAAGTTGTGGCATAACTTATGAGTTAGAGTTTGAGAGATTGAAAACTTTAGGTTTTGAGTGATTTTCCTAAAGCTATTAACAAAGAGAGTTATTCTTTGTTAATCCTTGAAGTTTTTTAATATCGAACCATAGTTATCTCTATTGAATATCCCTTCAATCCAACTATATAACTACTCAGACACGATAAGAAAAACCAAAGCAATTCCAAAATAATTCATTATCATAAATAGCAAAAAAACAAGAGAATTCAAGAAACTTCTCAATGAAGATACAAAGAGGTGAAACTTTTTTGTTGGCCTAAGCTTGAAGTTAACTTGAGCAATAAGTTATCTTAAAAGAGATTAGGAAAAAGGTTATATTTGGGAGTTATCCAAATATGTTAGTTTACCTTTTAAGTTTAGGAAACTCTTCTCTATATAAGAAGATGCTAAGTTGTGGCATAACTTATGAGTTAGAGTTTGAGAGATTGAGAACTTTAGGTTTAAATTGATTTTCCTAAAGCTATTAACAAAGAGAGTTATTCTTTTTGTTAATCCTTGAAGTTTCTTAATCTTTGTGATTCTATATTTGGTATCAGAGCTTCTTAGAATCAAATTACCATGGGTGATTCAAAGGAAGAAGACGTGAAGATGAAGGGCAAAGAGACCGGACCTTCATCTATTCAATGTTCGATGCTAAATTCCTCAAAATACAGCGTATGGGCCATGCGAATGAAAATTGCTCTTAAGGTGAACAAAGTATGGGAGACTATAGAGCCTAGAGTCAAGAATGAAGAGAAGAACAACATGGCAATCGCACTGTTGTTTCAATCTATACCTGAAGCTTTAATCCTACAAGTTGGAGATTTGGAACATCAAAAGCTGTTTGGGATGCAATAAAGGCAAGACATCTTGGAGCTGAGATAGTAAAGGAGGCGAGATTACAAACACTAATGGCGGAATTTGATAGACTCAAGATGAAAGAAACCGATACAATTGATGTCTTTGTGGGACAACTTTCAGAACTTCCATCAAAATCAGCATCTCTTGGAGAAACCATTGAAGAATTGAAGCTGGTAAAGAAGTTTCTAAAAAGCTTGCCACGGAAGAGGTACATTCACATCATAGCAGCTCTTGAGCAAGTTCTTGACTTAAACACAACTAGTTTTGAAGATATTGTTGGAAGGTTAAAGGCATACGAAAAAAAAATTGGTGAAGAAAAAGAACAACAACAAGATCAGGGAATATTGATGTACGCCAATATGGACTCAAACGCATCCTATCATGAAAACTACGGTTGTAACAGAGGACGAGGACAAGGTGGTCGCTTCAATTGGAGAGGAAGAGGACGTGGACGTTTTGGTTATTACCAAAACAGATCATACAGACAAGGACAAGATAAGGAAAGAGAATCCATGATAACGTGTTTCCGGTGTGATAAGCTAGGTCATTATGCATCGGATTGTCCCGATAGACTGCTTAAGCTTCAAGAAGTTGTTGAGAAGAAGGATGATGCAACACAAGAAGCGGATGAATTGATGATGCACGAGGTGGTGTATCTCAACGAAATAAAGGTGAAACCAAACAGTTTTAAAAAACTAACCTAGATACAAAGAAGGTGTGGTATCTTGATAATGGTGCGAGTAATCATATGAGTGGAAATTGAAGTTTCTTCTTAGATCTTGACGAAACAGTTGTGGGAAAGGTAAGATTTGGAGATGATTCTCGTATTTATATAAAAGAAAAAGGATCAATTCAATTTAAAGATGGTGAGAAGAAGCTCTCAGAGATCTTAAAGAAAGTTTACTAGATACCGAATTTGAAAAGCAATATTATAAGTCTTGGTCAGGCCATATAAGCAGGTTGTGAAGTACGAATGAAAGAAGATCATTTGATGCTTTATGATCGTTTAGGTCAATTGTTGGTGAGAACAACAAGGTCTAAGAATCGCTTATATAAGGTCATATTGGAAGTTAAAAACATTAGGTGTTTACAATTGATATCATCAACCGAGTCAACCAAGTGGCATTCACGGCTAGGCCACACCGATTTGGAAACAATGAAGATGATGATCAATGAGGAGTTAATGACTAGTATACCAAGATTTACAGTTGAGAAAGAAACGTGTGTGTCATGTCTACTTAAAAATCAGACAAAGGCAGCCCTTCCCACAAGTAACATCATACCGAGCCACTCAACCTCTCGAGCTCATCCATGGAGACCTTTGTGGGCCTATCACACCTTCCACACCATCTCATAATAGGTATGTATTTGTAATCATTGATGATTACTCACGCTACATATGAACCGTTTTGTTGAAAGAAAAGAGTGAAGCACTTGATAAATTCAAAAACTTCAAGATACTTGTTGAACAAGAAACGAGAGCTACGATCAAGACGTTCCAAACGGATAAAGAAGGAAAATTTGTATCAAATGAGTTTCAAGCTTACTGCGATAAATACGGCATCAAGAGACATTTAACCGCACCTTACATTCCTCAATAAAACAGAGTAGTCGAAAGGCGTAAACGAACGACTAGGAGTATTTTGAAACACATGATTGTTTTAAATTATCTATGGGGAGAGGCTGTGTGATATGCCACATATCTAATCAATAGGATTACAACGAGCTCACTGTTTAAATCAACCCCATACGAAGTGTTTAAAGGAAAGAAACCAAATCTTGACCATCTTAAAATATTTCGTTGTATTGGATATGCAAGAACATAAGCTGTTGGAAGAAAGAAGCTAGATGATAGATCAAGAGTTTTGGTACATCTAGGAACAGAGCCTGGTTCGAAAGCTTATCGTTTACTTGATCCTACAACCAAGAAAATCATAGTAAGTCGAGACGTTGTTTTCGATGAGAGTAAAGGTTTGAGCTGGAAAATTTCAGAAATAGAAACTCATAGTAACTCTGGAACGTTTGTTAGTGGCCTAAGAGAGTATGGTAACAAAGGCATAACAGAAATTGAAAGCACGTGTAAAACAGAGGAAAACACACATCCCACTCGAGCTATGAGTGAGGACATGGTCAATGAAGAAACTGTGGAAGAGGAGAATGATGGTGCTATAGAGGGAGAAGACGATGAAGATGATGAATTGGAACAGTCACAACCACAATTAAGGAGATCAACGAGATCAAGTGTGAAACCAACATATTTGAGCGATTATGTTCTTATTGCAGAGGCAGAATGTGAAAGGCTCTTGATGATAATGAATGAGGAGCCATGGGATTTAAACGAAGCAAGAGAGTTGAAAATCTGGATAGAGGCGTGCAAAGAAGAGATTTCTTCGATAGAGAAAAATAAATATGGAATTTGGTTGATCTTCCCATCGGACTTAAGCCCATCGGGTTGAAGTGGGTGTTCAAATTAAAAAGAAATTCCGATGGAAGTATTAACAAACACAAAGCACGGCTAGTTACGAAAGGATCTGTTCAAAGGCATGGCATTGATTATGATGAAGTATTTGCTCTGGTGGTGCGTATTGAAACTATTCATTTTATCATTGCTCTAGCGGCTTCAAATGGTTGGGGAATACATTATCTTGATGTAAAAACCGCATTTCTCCATCGTGAGTTGAAGGAGGAAGTTTATGTTAATCAACCAGAAGGACTTGTGATCACAGGAAGTGAAGATAAAGTTTACAAGTTCAATAAAGCTCTCTATGGCTTAAAACAATCACCTAGAGCATGGAACGATAAGTTAAACAAGATTTTCAGAGAATAAAAGTTTCGTAGGTGCTCAAAAGAACCATCGTTATACCAAAAGGAGGAGAAAGGGCATCTATTTATTGTGGTTGTATATGTAGATGATTTACTTGTCATAGGATTGTCTTTGAAATCGATACTTGCGTTTAAAGAAGAGATGGCAACCAAGTTTGAGATGAGTGATCTTGGTTTACTAACTTATTATCTTGGAATTGAAGTGCATCAGCATGAAGGAGGCATCAGTTTAAAGCAAGAGAGATATGCACAAAAGATATTTGGAGAAACTGGAATGGAAGGTTGTAATCTCTCTCATGTTCTGATGGATTTGAAATTACAATTGTCTAAATCTCATAAAGAGAAAAGTATTGATGAAAAGGAATATAGAAGAAGCATAGGTTGCCTTCGATATTTGATTCACACATTCGAATTAGTCTTACAGTGTTGGGGTATTAAGCAGATACATGCAAGAGCCTAAGGAATCACATGGAGCAACCTTAAAGCAAGTATTGAGGTATTTACATGGAACTGCTTCACTCGATCTCTTGTTTAAACAGACAGAGAAGATAAAATTCTTGGGCTATAGTGATAGTTCACACAACATTGATCTTGACGATGGTAAGAGCATAATAGGTCGAATATTTTATCTTGATGATTGTCAAATTACTTGGTGCTCACAGAAACAAGAAATAGTAGCATTGTCTTCGTGCGAAGCTAAGTTCATGGTAGCTACAAAGGCAGTTAAACAATCAATTTGGCTTCAAGAGCTTCTAAGTAAGGTCGTTGTAAAAGCTTGTGAAAAGGTGACAATACGAATCGACAATAAGTCTGCGATTGCCCTCACTAAGAATCCGGTATTTCATGGACGAAGTAAGCATATACATAGAAGGTATTATTTCATAAGAGATTGTGTTGATAATGGACAAGTGGAGGTAGAGCATGTTCCTGGCAATGAACAAAGAGCGGATATTTAAACAAAAGCACTTGGAATGATCAAGTTTAAAGAGATGAGAAGTCTCATTGGAGTTCAAGATGTGAGTGAAGATAACTTCAAGCTTAAGGAGGAGAATGTTGGCCTAAACTTGAAGTTAAGTTGAGCAATAAGTTATCTTTAAAGAGATTAGGAAAAAGTTTATATTTAGGAATTATCTAAATATGTTAGTTTATCTTTTAAGTTTAGGAAACTCTTCTCTATATAAGAAGATGCTAAGTTGTGGCATAACTTATGAGTTAGAGTTTGAGAGATTGAAAACTTTAGGTTTTGAGTGATTTTCCTAAAGCTATTAATAAAGAGAGTTATTCTTTGTTAATCCTTGAAGTTTCTTAATCTTTGTGATTCTATATTTTCTCCCTATGCAAAAACAATAAGAATAGAAAAATCTTTGAGAATTCTTTAGTGATGAATCTTTAGGGTATCAATTTTGAATGTGATGGTGGTCTCTTGGTTTATATAGGTGTAGAGAGTCTCTAGGGTGAATCCCTTGAACATTACACTTAAAAAGGAAAATTCCTTTTCTTTCTCGAATGAGCGATCGATCGGTCGCCACCTGTTATCGGCAACCTGTGATCGATCAAATCTGTGAAGTCAAAAGCTTAAGAACCCATCGGTCACCTCATGTGATTGATCAGTTCTGAGTGAATATTATCAAAATATTTTGGCTTGCTCCTTACTCTCACATATTTCTTTAAATCAAAGATATCTCCAAATCTACTTATTGGATTTAGGTAAGTGGATATCCGAATTATAGTTGATATCCTCTTCTATCTCGTGTCAAAATTTGAGAGTGATATAACTGTGGGAACTCTTTTATTCAGGAGCATGACGGTCAGGATTCGGCTTCTTCTAAAAAGGCTTGATTTCTCTCATTTTTGTCCCAAAATGCTTCAATTACCTGATATGACACGCAAATTTTATGGAAACACTAAAAGTAGCTTTTTATGCCCACATTCAATCCATTTATTTAAGAAAAACATAAATAATATCTAGTAAAAAGTGGTAAAATATGATATATACCATTGACTTTGGGCCGATCAAAGATGATCCACGAAGTACTTGATGGTTGGGGAAAGAAATTTAGCAGTGATGCAAAAAAGGAGAAGATGGGATATTTGTGAAGTTTCGACTGCGAGATGCTGGAACGAAAGAAAATTTCGAAAAAGATTCGGGGAAATTGTCCTTAATAACCAGAAAAAGTCTTTAAACCACCAGGGAAAAATAGCTATGTGTATGAGATCTTAACCAAAAGTTCATATCCCCTTTATGAAGAAAATAAAGTAGTATAAATGGTTACATGTCCAGGTTTGGAAACTGGGCTTCGCGTAGTTTAGTCGGTTCGGGTCTTAAATTTTGAGTTTGAATCGGTATGACGTAATCAAGTCCTTTTCACTTTATTTTCTTATCCTTTTTTGCCACTTGACAACCATACAACTCTGCTATATAAGCATATGCTATGCTTTATAGACCTCTCGTATCTGTCACACCAGGTTGTCCCCTCATAATTAGTTCCTTATGTGTTCATATATTTTTACCCTAACACGCATAAAGTGAAAATGTTTTTACCCTTCAATTTGGATTTCAAATATTTAAATAAAGAACAATTCAAATTTGGCGCTGTATAAAAGATATTTCTTATATATCCCGAGTTTTTTATATGAGAACTCAGGCCCCATGCGTTGTCTCTGGGTGGCGATGTCCAACTCTATTTCTTTGTATACTCAGTTTCTGATCCCATTTATTCAGCATGCAATCCAGCGATAATATTTCTAACGCATATCAGCAAGGCAATCTCCTAACAAGGACATGTAGCGAAGAAAATGCACATGTAAACCAAATATGCGACCATGGAAATGAAACCAAGTCACGGTTATGCATGAACAAGCAATAAATTGACGCATCAAACTCAACAGAAAATATGCATGCATCTATTCACAACCTACATGAACGATTCAAGCATGCAAACATATTTCCTAGTCAACACGACAAAATCTAAGCAAGAAACGTACATGCATGGACATAATCGACAGATCAAGCTCAATAGAAAATATGCATGTCAATGCTTATACTCTACGCCATAAATGAAGCCAAAAAGACTCAACGCTGAGACAAACTTAACGCCAAAAGAAAATAAATTTAATCTATATGTATTATTAGATTCTAAGATGTGACCCTCTTTTTTTTTGTCAACCCAACATTGAATTATAGAAAACTCGCACTATTGGATGCTCAAAGTGGAGATAAGTTGTTTCCATAAGAAAAAGAGATCGATCTTGACCGAGTCAGAGAATTAGCTTTAGAGTTTTATGAACGGGGGATGAGGGATAGCATAAAAAGAGGGAAGTGAATGCATAGGGCGTCGAATCATCTGGCGAGGATAGCAACCGCTAGCCAGTCCCCCGTCGACTGGAAATATAATAAGATCACTACAATCTGTCGACTGCGAAGATCTAATAAGATCACTACAATCCGTCTCAAAACTCTGGCATGGCACATCGTTCTCTAACATACTACTCATTGGCCATAAAATGCTTCTATCTCTCAATGAAGGGGTGACCACAAATGTCGAAGCCTCTTCGCACCTAATAAAACAATTTGATTTCTTTGATAACAGAACAACCCTAGTCCAGATCTGAGATCCGTCTCCTTCCATGAACCATCAATCTTACAACACATTGTCCATAAAGGTGAAGACCTTCTTGGAACTTGTGGCCCAGAGATGTGAGTTTGCGATTGGGCCTCATTCCATACCTTACATTCATTAACTGCTTGTGAGATTATATCTGGCGGTTCCATATCTATCCCCTGAAAGATTTTTTTATTCCTAGACTTCCATAACAACCATGCTATCCAGGGAAATAATTCGTGTCTTCACTGAAAGCCCTTCTTTTTGGATTTCGCCAAAAATGAAAATCCATGTTTGCAAAAACCGATGAATATGGGAAAGTATCGCTTTCCGTGAAAAAAACTACTAATTCCCGCGTACTCCAAGCTATCGAACAATCAAATAGCGCATGATTGACCATTTCGTCTTCAATGCCACATCTTGTACATAGCGTGGGATACTCAATGCCTCTTTGATGCAGCCACGTCATCACAACCCAGTTAGAATTTGCCACCAAAAATGATGAATCTTAGGTGGGCATAGTATGCGCCACACATGAGCCTGCAAAGTCATGATACTTGGTTCCTTTATTTCTGCCACTACTTTCATATCTTGGAGCATTTTTGCTACTTGATAACATCACTTAACCGTATAATTTTCCAGATTTCGTAAAGTATCGAATCTAATTATCCTCCATAAATGTTGGGCTAAATCCGAGTCCCCTGGTCCATGTTATGTCCTCCGGATCCATTAATTCATGTAGGATCGGTAAATGCCAGTCCTTGGAAACATAATTAATTAAATGATTTACCATAAGGTTAGCATGTTAGATCTTACCTCGTCCCCGTGCAGGTCGGGGAATTTATCTGGTAACCATTGGCCTTTGCAAACTGCAATTCCATAACCCGACCTTACACACTTGCGACTCCCTTGATAGAGTAACTCTCGTGCTGAAAGTAAACTCTTCCACCCGAAAGATGGAGACCTAGGCTTCTTAGCTAAAAGCGGGTGACAGTCTCTTAAATACCTCAATTTCAATACTCTAGTGGCTAAAGAGTTTAGATATCTATACAACCTCCATTATTATTTGGCCAATAAGGCTGAATTGAACATTTGTAAAGAGCAAAAATCCAAGCCTCCCGCCTCCTTGGGCATACATATTTTGTCCCATGCAACCTAGTGTAGGTCTCAATTGGTTCCGTTAGAGCTCTACCAAAAATTTGCAATTGCACTCGTTAACTTAGAATTTACGTTTGAGGCAATTGGAAACATGACATAATGTAGGTGGGTAGTGCCAAAACCACAGATTTAATCAGCACCTCCTTACCCCCGTTGGACAGGAATTTGGCCAACCAGCCATTCATCCTTTCATTAAGTCATTCGGTGATATAATTAAATATATTACTCTTAGACCCTCCTAAATTCTCAGGAATACCTAAATAATTCCCCATATCTCCTTCCTTGTCAATCCCAAGAATCGATTGCATCTGTATATTGACATGTGGTGAGACATCATGTCTAAACATAATTGAGGATTTCACAAAATATGACCCTTTAATTATACATAATGTATCATTAGAAAGAAAAAAACTAAAGGAAAAGAGGATGCCACTTTAGTTACTAATAATGTCATTGTGTAACTTATCCATATCCAGTCTTGCAGTTTTTGTGTCAAATTCGAATCAGACAATCATAGAATTCCTATACAAAAAAAAAACAAAACAAAAAATGGATACAAATATATTAACATTTATCCATTAATTGATTGGGTAAGATTCGGTTATATTTTTTAGAAAAATTAGGTCTTAACTTATTTCATATTAGATTAATATTTGTGTTGTACACAGGTTTAATTGTAACCGGTAATATAATGTTAAGATTATTTGATATTGCTATAAGATTATTATTGATATTATTAGACAACATAGTAGGTATGTAGTTTTAATTAGTTTCAGAATTGTTTAATATTTGGTTGGCTATACAATATGTACTATTACTCGTCGAATATGCATAAACGAAATTAAAAATATTATTGTCTATATTCGAATTTGCAATTATTTTGTATAGGAATAATTTCCACCTAGGAAAAGAAAAACTGCATAAACCGAACCAAATCATAATTCACTCATTCGAACACAAACCAAAACGTATATTAATCTGAGTGGATACAAAAAAAAAGTAAATACTAAATTACCTACACGAACTCTAATTATTAAAATTCGAACCGAAGTAATAAAAAATTACTAAATTGTTTTACTTGGTTTCTATATTTATATTTTTGAATGAACTACCTAATTTTTATCTCATAGTATTTATTTTAGAATTGCTCACATAGTTTTAGTTTTAGTATCTTTTATGGATGTACCAAATTTTTAATTGTTAACCCATATATTTTCAAACATAATCGAATATTAAATTTTAAAAAAGCTTAAATGTGTCTAGTTATATATAAATTATTGTTAAAATATATGTTGAAAATTTCTTTAACATGTTCATAGATTTTTAACAAAATGAAAATTTATTTCTTTTATTTTTGTTGGATTCTATATTCATTAATGGCAAGTTTATAAATTTATTATGTAATGTATTATTTTCAAAATAATAATTTTGGCAAGTGTATAAATATTCAAATGTGTTTAGCAATTGGATTTAGAGCTTAATTGATACACCTGCTACCACCCGCAAACATTGCGGTTGTGAGCAGTAGCAGTTCCTAGCATTTGACAACGATCATGGAAAACATTTTCTACCGCACCGTACTGCTCCAAATCACTCAAAACCAAAAGTTGCTTCCCTCGAGAGTTTGCGGTTGCTGGTGGATTTATTGTTTATTAGAAAATAAAATAAAATCGACTTAAAATTCAGAAGATATATAATAAATTTTAAAAAATTAAGATTTGAATATTATCATTATGAAATATATAAATAATTTGAATTTTTTAATTACTTACCTATTATAATTTTATATTTTTAAAATCTTCACACAAAAATTCAATTAATAAATTAAGATTACAAAATATAAATCTAACAAACTAAAATTTTAAAATATAACATTAATCTACAATAGAAATATTTTCTCCATTAAATATATAACTTTCACCCAAAATAATAATAATAATAATAATAATAATAATCATAATAATAATAATAATAATAATAATAATAATAATAATAATAATAATAATAATAATCAATGTAAGTATCATATACATGATTTTCTTGTATATAAATTTATTGAATTAATAATTTTTATACTTATTATAATAATATGATTCTTGGTATCTTTTATAATTATTTAATGTCTTTATATTATTAATTTATTATTTAACCGCTACTGTACCCGCTGTCAACCAGTCGTAAATATCCCGCAAACGCATCAATTTTTAACCGCTGCCCCAGTCGTTCAAAGCGCTTAAAACCGCAACCGCTCGCTTCCGCAAACTCCCACAACTGCAACCGCAACTGCAACCGCTGCGGCTACACCAGTCAAGCTCTTAAAGTATATTTGAAAATAATTGTGTTCGGTAGTGAGTATAGTAGAGTTAAATAAATAAAAATTAAAATGTTAAAAAAATTTGTGGCAACGACACCTAGATGTAAAGATTGAATGATGGAAAGATAGATGGACACCAGAAGGATTATGACCAACCCGTGATATAGTATTACACGAGCAGCCTTCCTTCTAATTTACGATTGAACGTAAGTGTAATTTAGTCTAAGAGCATGTATAATGGAGACATTGTAATAAGTGTCTAAAAAAATTTTAGAATTAAAAGTTTTTAGACACTCAAGGATCCTAAATTTAATATATTTAATTCAAAAAAGTTTTTAAACACTTATTATAATGTCTCTATTATACATGTTCTAAGAACCTAACTCTAAACAACAATTATAGATGGAAGCACAATGCTCCTAAAGAAATTTGTTATTCAAATCCATGCTACCTGGAAAAAAATGAAGCAAGGAGATAGGGAACTTTTGGTACAAGAAAAATAATGAAAATACAAAAATAATATTAACAATTTACAGAATAATTGAAAGCCTAGATATAAGGCAAGTATTGGCGAATAGCCACAAAAGGTTGTTGATGATTGCGATTTGGTTTGATCAACACCAATATGATGTTTTTGGTCAGTCCAAATCGGGAAGTTATTCGTTGAAGTCGAATTCGTGATCTTTGGACCTAAAGAAGAGGCGTTAAATTTAAATCTTAGTAACATAAGGAACTTGACCATCTAACCACGTCATGGTTAATTCTTTGATATTATTGGTAAAATGTTTACGGTCTTGAGTGCCAGATTGATCAATCAAAAGAAAGTCATTATGCCGCATTGTTGGCAGAGACTTAAGATTTGTCATTGAAAACAACGAATCGATCGATCCACCTAAGGGGCTGATTGATTCACTTCTATTCATATGTTTTGGGGAAATTATAAAATCTGCTATAATCCACAAAAGACATTATGAAATCTGCCATAAGTCCAATGACCTTTTAAAATCTGCCACAATTTGTACGGACGTCCACGCGAAAAAACAAATTCACCTTTAATGAATTCGGGTATTTACAAAAATGCCACATTCAACTATTCATCATCTTCTCCACTTTTTTTTTTGTTTTTTTATGAAACATCTCTCTCCCTCTTTGCTCTCTCTTTCTCTCTTTCATTCTCGGAGACGATTGACGTATGTTTCGTATTTCTTGTCCTTGTCTTGTGTCTCTCTCTCCTCTCTCCCGTTTTGCTCTCTCTTTCTTTCTTTCTATCTCCGGGATGATGGACGTCTGTTTTGTATTTCTTGTCCTCGTCTTGTATTTTTTCTCGTATGTCTTGTATTGTTTATCCTTTGTCTTATATTTTTTTGTCTTTATTTTGTATTAATTATTCTTGGTCTGGTATTTATTGTCTTCCGATAGTCACCATCCCATCCACCTTCTCCGGTTATGTCCACCACCGTCACTGCCACCATTACCCACCGTTTTTATAACCGTATGTGTGGTGGATATCGAATGACAAGATGTCGCCAAACTATATGTTCATGTCAGAGGATAAACAATATAAAATCTACCACAAAATAAACGTCATCTGTCTTAATCTACCACAAAATAGACGTCTTATGTCTTATTCTACCACAAAATAGACGTCCTCTATCTTATAATTTTTGTCCTCTATCTTATATTTTTAGTCCTCGTTTTGTAATTGTTGTTCTCAATCTTGTATTTCTTGTCTTTCGATAGTCACCGTCTCCATGTATGTCCACCACTATCACTGATACTGTTGACCACCGTTTCTATAACCATATGTGTGGTGGATATCGAAGGACAAGATGTCACCAAACTAGATGTCCGTCTCTGAGGACAAAAAAATGCAAAATCTGCCATCAATTTTTGTCCTTCGATTGTCACTGTCTCGTCTATCGTGTTCGGCTATGTTCACCACCGTCTCTAACACCGTCAACCACGGAGAGACGTCAATTTCGTAGAGAGAGAGAGAGTGAGAAAGAAAGAGAGAGAGATCCATAATGTTGAGAGAGAACCCGAGAGAGTATGAGAAAGAGAGAACCCGAGAGAGTATGAGAAAGAGAGAAAGAGAGAGAGGAGAGAAAGATTTCGAGAAGAAGAAAAAGAGAAGGAGAGGAGAGGAAGGAATGTTCCGACAAGAAGAAAGAAAGAAAGAAAAAGGAAATAGAAAGAAGGAAGAGAAAAGAAGAAAGAAAGAAGAAAATGATATAAGTATAAATTTGTCTTTCACTACAACACAAATTTATGGCATATGTTTTTGCACAGATTTCACTTCATGCATGACCTAGTTTGATTTCTATTGTTTTGGTACTCGTATGCTTGACTCTTGGAGACATATATTCATTCTTTTCATATCTAAATTTGTTTCTCTCCATTGTAACATTTTCAGAAGAAAAAAATTATATAAACTCAATTAACATTTAAGAAAATATTTTTGAACCATTTTATCATCTTTATCAATATAATCATGTCTTTTCTTATTCATTTTTTCATGTGAATAATTTACTTATCGATTGAGACTTCTATAATTGACTCAGTCAGCAGTACTCATGAAAGAGTAAAAATTAGCCATCACGGACTCTAGTCTAAATTTCTAATGCCCGTTTGGAGTTGAAGTTGATAGCGTCATCACTTGGACCGTTAATTTAGAGTGTAATTAATAAAGGCTTTGTAAAATTACGTGAAAGTCTCACGTTTAAAGATCAGTTTCTAATTCTAATCAACAAAAATTACATTACGCATATGAACCGGTCACGATTTCTTGTTCTCTCGCAAACTCGCAAAACAAATAAAGAACGTGAACCAAAAAACATAGCACAAGAACATTTCAATTGTTTACTTTGAGTTAACTTTCGATGTGGTTAACTATTCTCAGGGGAATATTCAGTCCATCAAATCATTAGAGCGAAGAAGACGAGCTTTCATATCCGAGAAGCTTGAGGAAGGAGATCACTAAGAGTTTGTTACACACTTTTGTATTGACAAACCGAACTAAAGGAGACTGATATATCATCTCATTTGATTAAACCGCAGCACCAATTAGATGACTTAACCTTTGAGTCTAACAGAATTTTCAGAAGTTGACTTTCACTAATACGTTGACTCCAAATTAGACCACCTTTGAACAGAAAGGAATCTTAATAGTTAATACTATCTCAAAAGAAATTGAAGAGAGTTTCTATTAATACACTATTATTAATGGGAACGATCAGCAACACAAAGACCCTCGAGTCAATCCAAAAAAGAAAAACGACCTTAATTTCTTTGCAATTACCAAACCACCACCCATCCTGACCTCTTAAAATTTCCTTATTTTCTCTATTAGTAATACTTTGTTTTTTCTTTCCGCAGATTTACACAAAAATGTAATACATAAAAAAAAAAAAAAACAAAAAGTTATTTTGTGTTTGGTTCATCGATTATGACTATTCCCACATCCAAACAAACCTTCTGCTCCCGAGAGAATCCTTTTCTGCACAGACTGAAACTCCAGAAATTAACTTCCCCACATATGATTATATTTTATTTTTTAAACGAAACATACAAATAAAAACACCCTATTTGATAATTTCTATAATTAAATATTTCTATGAGAAAATAAAAAAGTGGGAAAAGTTAAGTACAATTACCATCTTTCCGTCTGGTTCCTATTTAATGTTTTTTGAGATGTCAGAAGGGAAAATAATAAAAAGGAGAGAAATCCTAGTTCAGAGCCAAACATGGATCAGTTTCAAAGATCTGTTGCTTCAATTTCTGAAGAAATTTGAGTTCGTACATTTTGAACTGCAGAAGCAGTTTGGATTTTAATGCAAGAACTGTAAGGAAGATAGGCATGGGTTGCATTAATGATCACTTTGAGTTTCTTCCGATCTCTTACTGTTTTGTTTTTCTTTTATATTATTAGCTACGTACTTATTCACGTAGAGATGATCTTTTAAACAATAAAAAGGGAATTTCTCCTCACGATATGTTACGAGAGCTAAAAGATCTACACATTTGTTATTCTTCTTATTGGTGAATAAATTTCACTCTGATTAGTTAGTTTCAGTAAGAGTAATAATTCATATCCTAATACCAGTTTTTTTGAGTCCGCTTTAAATATACCTTTGCAAAAGTTAGATGGTTTCGTATACTTAATTAAGTTTAAAATTTTGGATAAATGCATAATATAAATTTCCCATCGAAAATATGAAATATGAAAATTAATCCTCAGCTGTTATCTAATTTTAAAAATATATATTTATATTCGTAAATGACAAGAAAAATACGTTTTTTTTTTTTTTGGCACAAGATTTTTCTTTATAATATATGATGTAGATGTCGGACTGAAAACCTGATTAATCTCAAACCATGTAGAAAGTCGGATATTATTTATATAAAATATCTACGGTAATTAAAAGAAAACCATAACGATTTTCATAGATGGAAGATTCGATCTCAACGCTTAGTTTATAAGACTAGTACATCTACTCAGTCGAATGAACCAACAGAAGTACAATTTGTATATTTGCTGGCATAATAAATCGATTGTTATCTGTAATGATAAAAAAAAACACATTTGGTGTCAATAATAAAACTATATGTATACATGCTGGAAGTACCAGAGTTGCGCAAGCAGTCTCGGTCTCTTCCAAACAAGTGTGATTTAGGTGTTTTAGGCGAAACAATAGAAAAGCTCAAGAAATGAAGAAATGTTTCCAATGGTGTTTGTGTATTCAAAAGAGTTGCAGACCCTTTTCCCAATTAAATGAGTTACATATTTATACTCCTTAGAGTCGGTCAAATAAACCATAGAAATGCATGGAAAGTATCATTACTAAGAATAGTTACACAATACCTCATATATTCTCGACTTATTCTCGAAGTATCCTCAGATTGACGGGCTGAGCTGGCTTCAGCCTTTAATCCTTTTGATGGGCCTAAAAGTGCTTCCTACAACCCATCTCATTGTCTGTGAATTGTGACTAGGTATTCGGGTCGGTTCGATCCTTGGTCGGGTCATGGTAACGCACCCCCCCCCCCCCACCCCCCCTAGTTCGGTCGTTGGCTATAACGTCATAGGTCGGACAATGTGTGTTGGAGAAGCTGATTTTACTTAGGATTGAATCGATACGTTTGTTTAATTACTCCATGTGGCACGCTCTTGACCGTGCAGTTTCAAAGGACAGTGAAAAGGCGTCTAGGTTCACTCGCGCCCGCTGTCTAGGGTTTTATTCATTACCGTCGATATTCGTCATGAATATAAATATTACAAACCTTTCTACTTCATTTTTAGTCTCCAACCGAAAAAAAAAGATAATCTCCTTTCTCTCTCTTTTTTAGGTACGTTTCTTTCCTGCATAATTTCTGTTTGCATCTGGAAATCGCATTTGTCCATATCAAATAATGTCTTTCAATAATGAGTCTTCGTCCAATTCATCCAAGAATCGAGGCGATGTTGACGAGGTTCCGTTATATTCTTCTGTTCCTTCTAGAATTCTTCATGAACTCGGCAGATCATCATCGAACTGGAGGATTTCTGAGGATACCCCAATATCTCTGATTGACAAGAGTTTCCTTACTCCTCGTGAAGCCTCTAGCCAATCTCCCCTAGAGAACGATGACCGATCCATTGATGAACCGATTGAGGGTTCTGGATGAGGTTGTCGTCTCAGATCAGTTTGAAAGCTACGGCGTTCGTAACTTTCACAGAATGCTTCTTATGGTTCTCTCTCCCTTTACAATTTGTAAGTTACTGCAAGCGGAGGAACATTGCCTTCTCGCAAATGAGTCGAGCCAGGGTGAGCAACCTCGTGGCTTTAATGGTCCTTTTGGCCAAGGAAGGTATCAATTTCTTGGTCAAGATGTACGAACAAGTCTCTTCGATTAAGGTCCTTCCTACTCTTGGGAAAGGAAATCTTTATTCCCGAGGATAAGTATACGGTTGCAAGAAGAGCTCGTCATAAAGCCAAGGTCGATCTTTAAGCAGAGAGGGTTGGACCTATCTGGGTCAACGAACATTGAGGTGTCTTGTCGTCCGATATGCCCGTTGATCAAATGTTGGGCGGGATTAACCCTCCTCATGTTTCATCTTATGATGTCATCCCAACGACGTTGGTAAATAATATTTTCTCCTTGGCTATTCAGCCAGAGGTCTTTCTTACTGCTCTGGCGATTCGGCCGATTGTTCCAACTCCTACTCCGATTGTTCAATTAAAGACTTCACTTCCTTCTCTGGTTGTTCAATCAGAGGATTCAACACCCACCTCGGCTATTCAGGGTTTTAACTCCTACCCCGGCTACTCTGTACGGGGTTGATATTCCTACTCTCGCTACTAAGCAAAGGAGTTCTACATCGGCCTCTCGTTTGGCTGCAAAGCCGGTTAAAGAGGTCGGCTCTGATCGAGCTCATGCCCCAAAGCGGTCTGCTAACGAGTTGTTGGCCCTGTTAAGAAATCGAAAAACAAAGGGGGTTGTTCCCGCCATTGCATATCCTTTATAACCCTGGTTATAGATTCTCATTCCACCATTGTGATCCCCAATTTTCTATGATGCTTGGCCCTTAGGCTCATCAGACCAAACTTATTAGGAACATCGGCGGTCCCCACATCAGTATTCCTTTGCCTAGTAACATGATTTATCCAAATGAATATTCCAATCTTACTGAGGATGTAGTGAAGATACGTCCTTTCTGTTTCTCTTCTTCTTATTTTTACTTTGATATTGTCAACCCGCTCCTGACTCGTTAGACCTTATTGCTTTGGCTACAACTGAAAAGTTTGATTAACCATATATGGTAAGCGAATATGAAGCATTTGTCTTAAGGAATGAGGAAGAGGTGCATCCTAATGCCCATCTTCCAATGATTGATGAGGCATTAGCCGAGGCTGATCGTCTAAAGCAACGAGCTGATTAATAGGAATTGAAGGCCTCGGTGAATGACTAGGAGATAGAGATGTACATTGAGCGGACCAATGCTTTAAAGGAGGAAAGAGCCCAGATTGAGGAGGCTGCAAAGAAGAAAGAGGCCGACATGAAGGCTATTATAAAGAGGTCTAGGTCGAAAGAAGGTTGCTTGTGAAGGGAATATGATGACGCCAGACGTCGTCTGAATAACGCAGAGAGATCTAGCTCATCACTGAGAGCGAGGCAGGCTTCTCGGTTGGAGGTTATCCGCTCGCATCTGGCTTCTCGTGACGCAACTAAGAAGGCTGTTATGCAACTTTGTTTTACTCGAAGTCCTGGAAAGTGCTTATCCGAGATGGTTGCTGCAAAATACGTAGTCCATGCAGACATGTTAATGCACTATAAAGCCAAGGAGTTAATGGATTATGCAAGCGTGGAGGTTCCAGCGGAGGACGTGTTGAATTCAACTCCTATCATTTTCAATATAGTTTGTTGATTAAATCGACTAAGTTGTCGGTGTCCACCAGAATTTTTTTGATCTCGCAATAGCTAATAATGAGTTCTATTACTAACGGGTCGTTATGGGGCCGATCTAGATCTTTGGTATGCAGCTCGTCAAAGGTTACCCCTAATTCCTTATCTAGTGAAATACGGCAGCGTTGCGATGTTCCGGCCAGACTCTCATATTGTTTGATCGATCTTACTGAATCGTTGCACTCTTCCAAACTGTCCATGATCATGTTGATACATTTTTGGGGCATCGAGCTATTCTTGTCTCCATGGAGGTCGTCCCAATCCCTCTTTGGAGAGTTTGACCCTCCTTGGGGCGGTTTTTGCTGTTGCACCCCCTTTTTCTGCTTCCTCGGCCTTTCTTGCTGCGGCGCTCTTATAATGCCTGGCCGAGGGGATTTTTCTGGCTTTGTATTCCAGTAGCAGCGTATTCTGACGATGGTGACATTGAGTCGTTGTATGACCATACACCTGATGGTATTCACACCAGCTCTTTGGGTCATTTGTGACCACAAACATTGTTGACAACTGATGGAAGTTATCGAGGGGAGAACCACGTCAACGCATCTCTTTCTAGGTTTTCCATAAAAAAAACTGGCAGTAGCCATCCTCTTTTTCCTTGGGAGGAAAGTGCGCTCTCCCCATGGCGATGTTGAATGCGGTAAGATGTTGAGTTGGATCACTTGTCCCATCGTAAGGAACAATTCGGATCTTGGCATGGTGTTTTATCGGTGTATCGATGATTCAATTCGTAAACGGGGTTTGTCTGGTTTCCTCTAAAACTTGATAGAGCTCGGGAGCCGAGCTGATGACATGGTGCATTTTTGACTTCATCATGCATATCATCTCTTTCATAGAGGCAATTTCAGTGTCCCTTACATCGTCTGGGGTCGACACTATTGTGAAGGCTGTTGTTTGGTCCATGGCGGGGCAGTGCAGTGGGATCTGTGCATCCGAGAAGAGGTTACGTTCTAACCATTCCGACCTCATGGCGGCCACAGAGTTAACTTGTGTCTCGGTGGCCCAGATATTCTCTTTAGATCGGTCAACAAGGAGAGCAATCATATCCCTCATCTCATGATTGTCGATCACTTGGTTGTCATACTTCTCCATCATAATTTTTAACATGATGGGGATGTCATCCACGGTGGCTCCTTTTCTGGCGGTGGTGGGGTTGTTTCCCTCCGGTTCTTCATGTTTTCCTCCTCGTTATAGTTGATCGTCCCGCTGCTGTTTTCGTGATTTTTGGGATTTTCGTCATCATCAATCGCGATATTCATCACGTTAGTGGTGTGTCATTGTTTTGAGAACTTTTTCGTAAAACAACTTTGAATTGCGCACCAAAAAACCTAAAGGCCCCACGGTGGACGCCAATTGGAAGTACCATAGTTGTGCAAGCAGCCTCAGTTTCCTCCAAACAAGTGGATTTAGGTGTTTTAGGCGAAACAATAGAAAAGCTCAAGAAGAAATGAAGAAATGTTTCCAATGGTGTTTGTGTATTCAAGAGAGTTGTGGACCATTTCCTAGTTTAATGAGTTACATATTTATACTCCTTAGAGTCGGTCGAATAAATGATAGAAATGCATGAAAAATATCATAACTAAGAAGATTTACACAATATCCTCATATATTCTCAACTTATTCTCCAAATATCCTCAGATCGGCGGGCTGAGTTGGCTCCGGCTTTTGATTAAAAGTGCTTCCTACGACCCATCTCGCCGTCTGTTAATGGAAATTCGGGTCGATTCGATCCTGGGTCAAATCATGGTAATGGGTGCTAAATTCGGTACCACCACATGTATAAATAAAAAATATGTATATGTCTAAAAATACGTCTAAAATATATATATATACGTGATGTAAAGGTATTGTCTTATATGCGATCTGCCCTCGTTGTATCTCTTCCGAAGTTGTATAATATAATGGAAAATACAAGAAATATATTTATTTTTTAAAACATTATCCTATACTTCTCTAATTATTTCGCATCCCAAACACTGATATTTTAAAAATATGACTTTGTCTTTTTCAAAATACACATAGTATAGGGATGAAATAAAGAAACAAAAAGTAAATAATATCTCTTATATATTATTTGAGAGGTGATTTGTGAGAAGATACTCATTTATCATCTTGGCAATTACTCTTACCAAAACAATTGTAACTTGTTTGAAAAAAATGTGACATAGTAAATTTGAATCATAACAAAATCTTCTACAACATTTTTTATGACTAAATTTATATTTCTTTTGATATATAAATAATCAAACATTAATCATTGTTTATAACATTTTTGTTGTTCATTCTAAAAATATTAATTTTTGTCACAAAAAAGTTTTAGAACAGCTTTTATATAAATATATTGTCACTAAAATTTATAAGACTTACCAAAAACTTTATAGAGATACTATTATGTTTTGTGACAAAAAAAAATACCCAAAATTTAATAATTTTCTTTAAAGAAAGAGATTTATGTACTAAAAACTCTAAAACCTTAAGAAAATAATAATATCCAATAAGTATAAACAAATACATATCAAAAGTTGACCAAAAAAAAATACATATCAAGAGCAAACATCGTTCAGATTATTACTCCAGATTACTAATTCATTTTATTGTTCATTCATGCTCTATTATTAATGGTACATTTAAGAAAGTTATTATTGCTTAATATTTGGGTATGAAGGAATTCAAGAGGATTAAAGATTTGTTTTTTCACATTACTAAAACCAAAAGAAAAAGATGATAAAAAAGTTAAAAAATTTGGAGATGAAAAAAATGAAGAATAGATATCAAATAATATACTTCGAACTCTAAATCACGAAAAATGATACATTTTAAAAAAACAATTATGAGGCATGATGCGAGTATAATAGGTTAAGAAAATATAGTAAATACATATCTAAAAAAAAATCAATAAATATAAAAGGTAGACTTGTATATCAAACTGTTTTAAATTTAGTTTTAAATCTTTATCTCAGCGTATAACTCGGGAAGTCACCTAGTGTATATGAGATATGGGTAAGGCTGTAAATTAAATAATATTGTAATAAAAGAGAAGTGAGTATATGTATAGATAGGTTGGGTAGGTGGAGAGAGAGTATAAGAGGGAGAGAAAGAGGTCGTAACCCTTTTGCTCTATTCACATTTTTATATTTCTTCTTCCCATTAGCCATTCTGTTCCCTGCCTCCTCTTCCTCTTTTCCTTTGACACATCCCATCATCATCACATCACCACCATTATCAATCATCAATCATCATTTATCATATGCATACACACATCTTCTTCGGATCGAGTTAATCAGTTATGGCTTCCTCGAATAGACACTGGCCAAGCATGTTCAAGTCCAAACCTCATCCCCATCAATGGCAACATGACATCAACTCTCCTCTCTTGCCTTCTTCTGCTTCCCACCGATCTTCTCCCTTCTCTTCAGGTCCTTCTTCTTTTACATATTTACCAAATTCAACCATAACTATTTTCATTTTTAGAATTCTAATCTTGATAAGATTTGTGATTTGTTAGGGTGCGAGGTGGAGAGGAGTCCAGAGCCAAAACCAAGATGGAATCCAAAGCCAGAGCAGATTCGGATACTCGAAGCAATCTTTAACTCAGGGATGGTGAATCCACCGCGAGAGGAAATTCGAAGGATTAGGGCTCAGCTTCAAGAATATGGCCAAGTCGGTGACGCTAACGTCTTCTATTGGTTCCAAAACCGTAAGTCTCGTAGCAAACACAAACTTCGCCTCCTCCATAACCACTCCAGACACTCCCTTTCTCAACCGCAACCGCAACCACAACCTCTTTCCTCCTCCTCTTCTTCCTCCTCGTCCTCTTCCTCTTCCTCCAAATCCACCAAACCGCGCAAGAATAGGAACAAGAACAACAACAACAACAACACTAGTCTCTCTTTGGGTGGTAGTCAAATGATGGGGATGTTTCCTCCCGCGGCCGCGTTTCTCTTCCCGGTATCTTCCACCGTCGGAGGATTTGAAGGTATCACTGTTTCACCGCAATTAGGGTTTCTCTCCGGTGACATGATCGAGGAACATAAACCGGCTCCAAGTGTAGAGCCATGTACCGGACTCCTGCTGAGTGAGATCACGAACGGTTATGGAACTCCTCCTCGTCATCATCATCACTTGAGTGAGAAAGAAGATGAAGAAACGAGGATGAAGATGATGCAGCCTCAGATTTGTTACGCTACTCAAACCACTTCCTACAGCAGCAGCAACAACAACAACAACATGCTTCATGTTCTTCCCATTACTTCTTCCACTACTACTGTTACCATTTCAAATTCTCTCGTTACTGTCCCATCCACTTCTGACAATCTTCAAATTCAAGGTAAGTTTATCAAGTTTAATCCCTTTTGGTACTTTAAATTTTTACTCAACATTATACAGTTACATTAATTGTGTGTCAACAATGGAAGGGACACATTGATCAATATAAATCTTAAAAAACCTTCATGTTCATTTGTAATTGCTTTTTTATTTGTATTTTGTATTTCTTTCTCTTATAAGAATAGTTTGTTTTATGTTTAACATGGAATAATGGGATAACCATTGCTAAATCGAAAACAGCCGGTGCAAGAATTAGAGTGTTCATCAACGAAATGGAGCTTGAGGTTAGCCCCGGACCGTTCAATGTGAGAGATGCATTTGGAGAAGAGGCTGTCCTCATCGATTCCGCGGGTCAGCCCATTGTCACCGATGAATATGGCGTTGCTCTTAACCCTCTTCAACATGGAGCTTCCTACTATCTGGTTTTGTTTCCTCTCCCTTTTTTCTACACTAATTAAGGTTCCTACATTTACTTTATTGTAGCTTGCTAGATACTACTATTGGTCAAATTATGGTAAAAGAATCATGAATTAATGGTTGTATAATCTTGGTTAAGAGATCTATAGGTGTACTTTATTTTCTTCCTTGGGATCTAAAATGGATAAATGCATGCGAGAGACATGTTGTTTGGCTTAGGTCAACATTGTTGACTCAAACTAATTTAATTACACGCTTACACCTTGCGCTTCTTTAGAGCATTCATTGGTTTTTTTTCTTCTTTTTTTTTGGCCTTCGTGTTTTTTGACTTTTGTAGTATAAATTCTAAAACCATATTTCGGAGGATGTGCCTGCATGTGTATATATATACTATATAATTGTATAAACAATATCACTCTTATGTGTATATGGATGATTAATTTCGAGGTCTCTTTTATTTTATTTCTTTTGCAGATCTAGTCGTGTGGGAGATTTTGGTTTACAGAAGAAATTAAGACCTGTCTCTTTCTTTCACTATCTCTCGTACGTAGGCTTAAATGTTACGTTTTATAATATATTGGTTTCAGTTGCATGTTGTGACGTTGTGATGTATGAGTTTCGGACAACGTTAGATTGTTGGTCATTATCTAGTGTGTGTTTTTCATTTTTAATTCATAAATCTATAATGGTTTTTGTTTTTCATCTGAATATTTTACATATTATGTGTGGAAGTGTTAAAAATGGGTAAATATATATGAGGATGAGTAATGTAGAAGCTTGGCATTCCCAATGAGAAAGTTAATTAATTTGGTCATGCGTTATGTTAAGTGTTTAGACTGATGTAAGGTTTACTTGCGGGAAGTGAGGGAATTTGACTGCACTCCACGTGAAGTGATATCTCACTTTAATCCCGGGGCTTAAAAACGTTACACTAATATAATTATAATACAATCTAATTCCTCTTCGACCAACTGCTAGTAATATGATCTTAACAACTCATTTACTATTGATTTGATTATCAATTTTTTTTTACAACCGAACATATATAATTATATGAAACTCTCACGATTGGTTAGTGGAGCAAAATTGTTTACATAAGAAAAAGAAAAAGATCTAAAACGGGCTGACCGAGCTAAAGAATCTACTTTCACATTTGAGGTGTAGGGGATCAATGAGAGAGAAAATTGAAAGAATTGCGTCTGAAGGACTTCGAATATGCTGGCGGGAATGACGAGCACTGCCCAATCCTCCGACGATTGTGAGAACTTGAGAAGATCGGCACAATCCGTCTTAAAACTCTGACAAGGAACACTATTCTCCAACATGTAGCTCATTGGCCATAAAAACGCTTCAATCTCTAAGTGGAGGGGAGATCGCAGTTTTCTAATCCCCTTCGCTCCTATTGTCGATTTAGGTGGAGCCACTGTATGAACTTGTACCGCAGGGATAGGATGATGTCTTTGTGCCTTATTCCATACCTTACACTCATTAACCACTTGCGTAAGTATTTATGTCGATTCCACATCTAATCCCTGGAAAACTGTTTTATTCCTAGACTTCCATATAAACCATGCAATCCAGGGGAATAATTCATGTTCCCCAGTCAAAGCTCTGCATTTTAGACTTCGCCAAAAAAGAAAATCCATATTTGCAAATATCGAGGTATATGGAAATTGATCGCCTTCCAGAGTGAAAGACGCTAAGTCCCTCATACTCCGAGTTGTTGGACATTCGAACAACACATGGTTGATTGTCTTTTCTTCTATACCACATTTTGGACATGTTATTGCGCAATCCATACCTCTTTTCCGTAGTCGTGATTTTACCTCCAACGATCCTGTTAAAAGTTGCTATAAACAATGTAGAATTTGATTATCAATTAATAGTAAATATTAGTGCTTTTCTAAAAAAAACATAATATTAGTACTAAACAAGAGAATAGCTATGTATTCTATCAACGTTACATATATACTCGACCAATAAAGGAGAAGAACATATTACTTGATCTTTCTAAAAACAGTTTATCAGAATTTAAATATTATTAGCCAATAAGATATTAATATCCAAATACATATACAATATATTAAATCACTATTTTCTGTTTTTAGATGTCCGGACATAAGAAAAAAATTTATTTTATTAAAGGTATAAGAGCATCTCTATTGGTGAGACACCCACAAAAGTATTTTACCAAATATAATATTAATATTTTTTATATAATTTAATTAGATGACTAAAAATATGAGAAATTTCTATAGTGTTTTTACAGTAAATTGATATGATCATTTGTTTCAAGGTTTAGACTCTCACAATTCATGATTCTAAATTCAGTATTCTCTCGGTTTCGTTTTATAAGATATTTTGGTTGAATGTGTTGGAGTTAAAAAGAACATAAATTAAAACAATATTTATTAATTAGTTAAAAATATAATTCAACCATAGAATTCAAAGGGTCAAAAAAATTAAATAACAATAAAATCTGGGTAGAAACTTATAAAATATTTTATATATTAAAACAAATAAATATTTCTTAAACATTATATTATGGAACAGAGAGAGTTTACTTTATTGTTATGGAGTAAATCTATGTTATATTTAACTAAATGAGAGTAAATAATTGTATTTGAAGGCAAAGGAGGTCTAGCTAGGTAGGGGCTTTGTTAGATCAAATCAGATGTCAAAAATGTGCATAATAAAAATGTAATATCAAATCACACAAATGTTTCTCAAAAAAAAACATGGCCCTACTTGACGCTATCTTCACCCATGCTTATATAATTTTGTTTCTTTTTTTCCAAACCAGTCGTATACGACCCTTCTAATTTTCTTATGTCTTATACAATATACTAGTTTCTTCCTGTTTTTTGCAATTTAGTCTGTATAAATGAATATATATATATATATATATATAAATTAATTAAAAAGAATAGATTATCACTAATCATTAATTTTGAAGGGGTACGTACATGGCCGGCCCTAAAGGCAAGCGGGCAAACGGAAAAATATCCTCTTTCGGCTCTTATATTTATTATATAAAAAATCGGTTTCAAATACATAAAATTTTTTTTAGTCTAGTGCCAAACCCAATATATTTCTTAGACATAGGTCATATTTAAAAATTCAATACTGTTTTTATTTTTAAAAATTCAATACTGTTTATACTTTTGAAATCTTTATATAAAGATTAAAACGGCCCATATTTTATTTTAGCTTGCGGTCCATTAAAACTAAGTGCTGGCATGAAGTAAGTACGAGGAGAATGATGCATTAGCCACCTAACTCTTCATATTCCCTATACACTAATATTTGAATTAATTCACTTTACTATGTATAGTATAAAGCGGAAGAGAAAAAACTATCTATGAATGTATGGTAACGTTTTGGGAAAAGAAAACTATGTATAGTAACTAAATAATATCATAACGGAACCAAATCTATATTGTTATGTTTTAAAAGGAAGCATTGGCCTTTCTCCGAATGAAAAAAGAAATTTACGATCGCAATTTAGAAGTTGTCACTAAATTAAATGAGATTGAAGAATGCAAATAGAAATCTATGAAGTGACAAGAAAGAAAAATAGAAAGCTGAGAAAGAGACAACGAAAAATAGATTAAGAGAAGATTGTTGACCCAGAGGAACTGTGGATTCACCAACAAGTGGGACAAACTTTCTCTTACGTCCAAAACTGACACAACAGTATCTTAACTCTTTCTCCTCATCATCCTGCATCATATTCATATGACACTAACTCTATGTTCACTCTCTCCTCTCTCTCAATTTTATTGTATTTTTTTTCTAAGTAGCTCAAGATGTATATATTGATGAATCTACAATGATTTAGATCTCTTATAATGCAAGCAAGATGTTGCGGATGATTATGGTAACATTGATGAGTCTACTACTGTTTTAAATATCATGTTGTTGTATACTATCTTGTAGCCTCCTAGGTATAAAGGTGAGAAAGTTTCCATTTCCTTTGGCATTTTAGATAATTAATTTCTGATTCTTAGCAATTCAAAAAAAAAACTAAAAAAAAAAATTGTACACTACATTCTGATAAATGTGAGATTTTTTCATTTAACGTAATTACTCCTTTTAATATACATTTATATATTTATATACACTAGGTGATTACCTTCGCTATGCGAGGGTTAGTATTCTAGAAATATTTTATGTGGTTTGGTTGTAAACATAATCTATTATATCTTTTTATTGTGGTGTTTGTTTTTTAGACCAAGTTACTATAATTTCATTTGCAATATAGTTTTAAATTACATATGAAAGTTGACTTCCACGTAAGAAAAATTATGTTTTCTAGGTTTTTTGTATCTTTTCCATGTTTTGGAAATTATTCTTATCTCGCACCAAGATGGTAGTAGAAACATAGCCGAAATATCTGATTTTTAGTCAAAACAATAATCCACGAAACAACTAAGAGAAACAAATGTAAAAGAGAAAAATTCATAAGTATAAAAACCTTGGGACCAACTAAATTTATAGAAAAAGACGGTAAAAAAAAAACAAAGTCCCATATTTACTCTACAATTGTTTCGTCAACTCATTATGAGAGCAATAACAATACTCGGTTGAGCCTTCTCGTTTAGGATTAAAATGTTTTTAAATCTTTAGCTTTACGGTAGAAGTTGGTTGATGTTTAGCAAAAAAAATCTTTAGCTTTGCAATTCTATCAAAAGCTTATTTGTGCTGCTTCTTCTTCTTGCCTTTAGTTTATATATATATATATATAAAACTATATTCAACCAAAAAAACCTTTTTTACAATAAAATGTAACTTATGTTTGAAAGTAAAAACCAAATTTGATAGAGATCACTCTTGTGCATTTAGGGGATCCTTGTTGCAAACCATTCCTCAAGACCGTCATCATACTTGTCTCCCAACTGTCTAAGAGAACTCAAACGATTCCGGATCGTTTTGTCAATGATTTTGAAAGGCGGGTCGGTGTTAGCGGTGGTTCACCATGACGTCGGTTGTTTCATTCTCGCCACAAGTGATAAGATTGTAGCTTGGAGAGTGTACCGAAAGAGAAACATTCTTGCATGGCTTAAATTCCCATTATGAGCCAGTGAGAGAAGCTCATCCCATCTTGTAGTGTACTGAATTCCAAGCAAAAACCATGTGAGCATCTTCCAAATTGCCGAAGCGAATCTGCACATTGAAAATAAATGGCTTCGTGATCCCTCCACATTATTGCACAAGTGACAGTGACTCGTACCTGCCTTTAGTTTTCATGTAAAGAAATTGTTGATTCAATTGAAAGGCAACATCTTTGAGCCTTGTTGATTCTTCGTTTAGGATATCTGATAAAAGTCGGACACATAAAATAATTCAATTGAAACTGATCAATATTGTGAACAATATTGTGGCTAATAATAACAAAAAGAGTTTTTAAAAAAAGGGGTTTGGTGATCTAACTGGAGCTTGCCCGAGTGAAAGTCTCCAAGAAGCAATTGAATAAACTCTCCAGGGCACCCGCATGGTTGATCTTATTCGTACCTTGTTCTCCAACTATCGTGTCTAGACCCTTCATTTTTACAGTTCATTTGGTTACATTTGCCAGCTTCATCAAAATGAAAACAGAGTAAACAGAGGAAATTTAGATCTCAACCTGAGGAAGCTTATTGATGAATTTAGATGCGTTTGTGAGCTTTGCAGCCTTATGAATCTCTTATATTGTTGAAATTTATTTCTCGTATGCTATGTTTTCCTATACGCTTTAGGTGAACAAAATGGTGTCTTGACTCACAAGTCCTATTTTGCTTCCGATCCATTCTAGCTGGAACTCTTTAAGGTATCCCTTCTATTCGGACTTCACCAATTTGCGAATCATAAAACCTCTCTATCAGACTCACAACAGTTACATGACTATTGTTTGTGCTCTTGAGTCGTATAATCTCTAGCTCAATCATACCTATCCAGGTAAAAACAAGACAAAATAAAATCCCCATAAAGAAGAAGGAATATTGTAGGAAAAAAAGGAAAAAAGGAAAGATTTTTATTTTTCTAAGAAGATAGGTGTGCAAGTATAAGGTCATTAAACTCGTTTGTAATCTGTTTCACAGTTAATCAAATCGTAAAAGAAACTAAGGTAAACTGACGATCTAAGATTACTATGCTTTATGCCGGGAAAATAATCTTATTAATTATGATTAAAAATCATAGTAAATAAAGGTTGTTGTTGAGGATAGCTAATTCCCATATGTTCACTACACACAGAGAAGCCACAATCCTTTTCGTGTGACCGATTAAGGGTGTTCATCTCTACTGATTTTCCCTCTGTTTTTAAATGATTTAACCAGTGAAAATAATCCCAGTTGTGTTCACAAATCAAGTGAATAACAGTAGTGCATTTCTTTATTGTGACTAATGAGATGCCCTTCTTTAATTGTATGATCAATTGGAGAACATATAATTCACTATGAATGAAACTTCCACCTCTGTGGAATATAAACAATGAGGTTATAAATTTAGGTTATCGCAATCTTATTAGAACATACACATAATCCAAGTATTCCTTTCACAAACTAAGAACCCACAGACTTGGCATGCCCTTATGTTCTCTGCTTTTCCTCAAGTATAGCTACTTATTTCATCTTGTTGTTAACACTATCGAGAAACCTGTAAACAAAACGAGCATGTGGCAAACAAGTGTAAGGTATTTTGAGGCCACAAACGTTGCAAAGTCATAGAACCCTGGCCGGCTTGGACCAAGGAACTAAGGAACCACTTGTAGCCGAGGAACAACTTGGAGTCGCAGAGGTTCTTGAAGACGCTAAGGCCTTGGAAATCCCGAATGGACCAATGACGAGGTCACGGACAAGACAACTCAACCAAGCCATCTCTATGCTTGTGTTGAGAATAAACGGCCAACTTCCTTTAGTCGCTCATCAAACCGCATTGGTTGTGATCCGAGCCAAGGAAGGATGATAATGAGAGGTATGTGGACTCGTACTCTTTTTCCCTATCTTCGGTTTTGTCCCAATGGGTTTTCCGAAGTAGGTTTTTAATGAGGCAAGCACACATACTTCCTTATTTCCTCATTATCATACTTAGGCTAATTTTGGACTTCTTGAAGCCCATGGAGATTTGAGTTTCGGCCGGCCCATCTATTATTATCCTTTATTTATATTTATATTTTATGTTTTATTAGGATAAGTGTGAGTGTGTTCACACTTATGAAAACTTTCAAACTTCTCATTAATGTTTTTATTTTTCCGTGTATTGAGAAGAGGAATGGGGTTTGTCCTTCCATCTTCTCCTCCTTTATATAATGGCCGATCCTCTCTAATAAGATTCATCAACCTTTTTTATTAAAAATCTCTCTCTAAATCGTTGATCAAATCGTGTTTGTGTGTAATATCAAACACTCCTTTTTCTTTCCTTTGTGCGTCATATCAAAGGTTTGGAAAAGCTTTGTAGTCCAAGAGACTTTCATCTCTCTTGAGAAGTACGCTTCGATCCATCAATCTATCCTTTCATTTTCATCAAATCGGTTCATCATCATCACTTCAATTCAAACCGTTCATCTTCCATCACGAAATTCATCCATAATCATCATTCCGTGTCTTCAAAACCTTTCGAAGTGATCATCGGACATAGATCCTTACGAGGAGTCTATCAAGTGGTATCAGAGCCACTTCGAACAAGGTTTTATCTTTCTAAAACTCGTTTTTGAATTTTCCAGATTTCAGATCTGTTTTCAAAACTTTTTCATAAATAGTTGGTTCATCAAAAAATTGCGAATTTAATTGTTTTGGAGCCTAGAACGAGTGTATTTTATTTTAAAAATAATTTGGGAATTTTTGAACGTGTTTTTATATTTTATTTTGGCCGATCTAATCACTGTGTCAAAACTGTCCGTTCATATTCTAGATCTAGTTTTGATTAGATCTTTCAAAAGTTCTTTTTACTTGTGAGTTTTTCTTGAATTTTCAGGTACCATGGTGAGTTTGGAGGAAGAATCATCCGCTTCTAGTGCGAGGAAAAAGAAAAAGTTGTTGGATTCATTTACGACTATCATGGCGACAATGCTCGATGAAAAGCTTGGTGCTTTACAACTAAATCGAGTCGTTCCGAAACTTATTCCGAATCAGCATCAAGAGCTTACTACAAAGCCTCTTGACCCCACACTCAAATCAACTCCGAGCAGCCCACATAAAACCTCTCACACTCCCAAATCTAAGGTTCATTTGTTTTCTGACATTCAACGTGCTAATGAACTTCAACTCTATGTTTTTTCAGGAAAAAGAAACTATCCAGAGTGGGAAAAAAACATGGACGATTGGTTTTACTACAAGGGCATCGACAAGGACAAAATGATGTCTTGTGCAATTGGCCAGCTCAGAGGAGATGCTTATAAATGGTGGTGTCAAGAAGTTAATAAACGGTGGTACAACAAAGAGCGTACTATCACATCATGGAGAAAGCTTAAGAAAATTTTGAGGAACAAGTATGCACCCAACAGTTCAGTGTCAAAAGAACCAAACCAGCCTTCACCAATCCATCAAAAGAAGAAAGACAATGTTCAAAGCAGCACGAAAACGAAAGAACAACTAGAGAACGAGCTACTTGATCTTCTCAATTCGTATAGCAAATCCATGAAAACTAAGTGTGCTCTTCCTTCTATATCTGTGCAAGATAAGTGTGATTTTCCATCTGAAAAATCTGATTTGGTGCTTGAAAAACTAACCCCTTTGCAACCAGAGCAACGGAGTAGTATTGTTTGTGTTTCACAGGTCTTAGAAGAAGAATCACTCAAGGAAACACAAAAGAGTTTGCCTTTGGTTATTGATTTGGAGCAGCCAACCAAGCTTATGCCATTTCCTTTTGACTACCTAAGAAAGCACTATATAGGAGCCATGAAGAAGCATGTGAGGAGCAGATTTAAGGATCAACTTCAAATGGAGAATGATTTGAATGAAGCCAAAGGAACCATGATTAGAATTGGAGGTTTCACTGGATGCAATGCAGAACTGATTCAAGGAGAATAACTCATGTGTTCTGTACAAATCAAGGAGAAACCACCTGATGCTAAACCATCAATTAAAACTCGAGGTAATTATCTAAACTCCCAAAAACGAATGAGAACGAGCTTGCTTTCTCTTGGTGCAGATTGTACAATTATGGAGTTACAGACTACCTTGGTTCCCTTGTCACCTCATGTGGAACATCTTGACCAAATTATGTTAAAGGGTAAGCAAGAAGGTAAGAAATCTAATTTATTCGCTATGACTCGTAAGGTTATAGAAACTGAGCCCTTTGAGTCATCTAAATTATTTATTTTTAATAATAAGATGTCTTGTGTTTCTAACCTTGCACCGGTGCCACCGAGTGAGTTTACCAAACTTTTTCAGGATGTGACTTTAGAAAGTAATTCACATGAGCTGCAGTTTGATCATCAAAGCTACATTTGGAGACCAGGAGACCATCTAGAACAATCTAGACTTGTACCCGAATTCACTTCACTTCACATGTTCTCCGGGCAGCTTATAATGGAGATTTCCCCATTTAGTTCATTCCAAACTTATCAATGGCGACCAGGAGAATTTTTAAACATCTCTAGAGATGAACAGGTTGTCACCAACAATGCCATGATCCAAGAAGAGTCTCCGGATTCAACACCACTCCTTTTTACCCTAATGAGCAGCGAAAACACCAAGGACCTTATTCAAGTAAGTGTCTCTTTCTCTGGTTTTGTTTTTAATGATTTAATGGCTGTGAATACGAGTTTGTTATATCCACAAATTATTGAGAAAACCTCAGGATTATTCACTAAATGTTCTGAAAAAAACTCTTGTCTTAAAACGCCTTAAAAAGAGAAACATGGTGAGGATAATTCTTTGGTCCGAACCGAGACTTGTTTACTTGTTTATAGAGACTCTATGACTGTGATAACACACTTGCTCTTTGCCATAGGTGTTGACTATTTTGCAGGTATAAAAGAGGAGCCACCAGACTTAGAAGTTCTCTTGTCCAATTTCTTTGAAAGACCTGGAATTGGAGTTGTTTTGACAAAGGAGCTTGACACTTTCCAAAGACCTGTTCTTGTGGAAATGATTATGAAGTTGGGAGTTCTGTCCAAAGCTCTCAAAGATCGCAACTATCAGGCTGAACTTTATTTGTGTCCTTATGACAACCATATCAACAACAATGCATACAAACTTGATCTCCAAGGTAAGTGAAATATCTATAAATGTTTTAGTGTTTCTGATATTTCTATTTCTGTTTCAGGAGAGTCGGATTTGAGGTCAAATCCTTTTGAAGAGGGAGGGAATGATAGAACCCTGGCCGGCTTGGACCAAGGAACTAAGGAACCACTTGTAGCCGAGGAACAACTTGGAGTCGCAGAGGTTCTTGAAGACGCTGAGGCCTTGGAAATTCTGAATGGACCAATGACGAGGTCACGGACAAGACAACTCAACCAAGCCATCTCTATGCTTGTGTTGAGAATAAACGGCCAACTTCCTTTAGTCGCTCATCAAACCGCATTGGTTGTGATCCAAGCCAAGGAAGGATGATAATGAGAGGTATGTGGACTCGTACTCTTTTTCCCTATCTTCGGTTTTATCCCAATGGGTTTTCCGAAGTATGTTTTTAATGAGGCAACCACACATACTTCCCCATTTCCTCATTATCATACTTAGGCTAATTTTGGACTTCTTGAAGCCCATGGAGATTTGAGTTTCGGCCGGCACATCTATTATTATCCTTTATTTATATTTTATTAAGATAAGTGTGAGTGTGTTCACACTTATGAAAACTTTCAAACTTCTCATTAATGTTTTTATTTTTCCGTGTATTGAGAAGAGGAATGGGGTTTGTCCTTCCATCTTCTCCTCCTTTATATAGTGGCCGATCCTCTCTAATAAGATTCATCAACCTTTTTATTAAAAACCTTTGTGTAAATCGTTGATCAAATCGTGTTTGTGTGTAATATCAAACACTCCTTTTTCTTTCCTTTGTGCGTCATATCAAAGGTTTGGAAAAGCTTTGTAGTCCAAGACTCTTTCATCTCTATTGAGAAGTACGCTTCGATCCATTAATCTGTCCCATCATTTTCATCAAATAAGTTCATCATCATCACTTCAATTCAAACCGTTCATCTTCCATCACAAAATTCATCCATAATCATCATTTCGCGTCTTCAAAACCTTTCGAAGTGATCATCGGACATAGATCCTTACGAGGAGTCTATCACTGTAGGGGTCGGATTTCACCCCTGCAAGATCGATGCAACGACAAGAAGAATTTTGCTAAGTCCAGAAGAAATCCTAAACAGGCTTTCAAGGGCCCAATTTGTAATTAGGCCCATAATAGACTTAGATCCATATAAAAAATGGGTTTAATTAACTTATGGGCCTAAAAGCTATTTTATGGCTTAATGGGCCAAACCCAAATCTAGCACTTAGACCTAGAATTATTTTGCTATATATAGCTCATTGTATTCACCCTAAAAAGGGGAGATCTTTTCAGACAATAGCATCAATGAAGCTTTCTTAACAACTACTGCAACAATCTCTACATTTTTTGCATTGTGATTCACTCAGAAGTCTTGCACCTCTCCTACAAACCTGACAAATTCAATTGTGCGAGTTATGACTCCAACAATTTGGTGCCGACTAAGGGGACACGTGAGACGTTCTTACTCATAAGAATCACAGCGCAAGTTACATCAGCGAAGGTAACAAGCAGCACAACGTTGATAGCACCAGCACCGCAACATCGACATATCCAGCAATGCTCAGCAGCGCAACATAGATCGCATCAGCGGTAACCAGCAGCGTAACATGGATTGCACCAGCGGCAACCTGGAGCGCAAACGCCGACAGCCGCAATGGAAACCAGCAAAACAACATCAACAGCAGCAGTGGCGACCAGGAGCGCAACATCAACAACAATAACAGCAGTGGCGACCATGAGCGCATCTCCACAGAATCAGCGACAATCAGCAATATAACATCAACAACACCATCAATGACTAGCAGTGCAGCATGGATCGCACTAGCAGAAACGAACAGTCAAACGTCACAGCGACTACCGCCACTACTACGCATAAACCTAGGGTCGAGTGTATTACAAAGAACGCATATGCTAGGATCGTAGCAATCAGAGTCAAATGAAATAGCGCTAACACAAAGCAGGAACACTATTCTCTCAAACATATTGTTGCTCTTCTCCCCAGCAAATCATCACTCCTCTCTCACACGCAACGTCGCCTCTCTCACACGCATCGTCGCTTCTCTCACAAATGAATTATTGCTCTTCTCCAAAGTAAAAATGACGCTCCTATCTCAAGTAAATCGTCGCTCTTCTCTCACAAGCATAGTCGCTTCTCGCATAAACAGATCGTCGCTCCTATCTCAAGCAAATCGTCGCTCTTCTCTCACAAGCATAGTCACTTCTCGCATAAATGAATCATCACTCCTGTCCCAAGCAGATCTTTGCTTCTCTCAAAAACGGATCGTCGCTCCTGTCTTCAGAAGATCTTTCCTCCTCTCGTAAACAAATTATCGCTTCTCTCACGAAGCACATCTTCCCACCTCTCGCAAACTGATTGTTGCTACTCTCGCAAACAGACTTACCGACTCTCCTAATTCGCCACTTGACACATGCGAATAACGTCCGACCTAAACGAGATATCACTTACATCCTCTATGGATCATTTTAAATCCTACCTTACCGGATATATCACTTACATCCTCTATGGATAATTCAAAGTTCAACCTAAATGGATATATCACTTACATCCTTAACGGATTATTCAAAGTCCTACCTAAACGAACATATCACTTACATCCTTAACGGATTATTCGAAGTCCTACCTAAACGGACATATCTCTTAATTGACTTTCTCGCGAAAATCAAACAAAGAAAACTTATCTGAAACAGTTTCGCTTGAAAAACCTAAGTCTTAACAAAAGCAGACTTCTTTCAAAATCAATTTGCAGTGACATCCCCTGTGGATAACAAAAGTCTTCTCAAAATCAGACATAACACCTTGCTGCTGGCCACAGCGACGGTCTACATCACAAGCTTCAGATCTGACTATTACATCCTTAGCAGGATTAAACAGCGCGCTATACAAATGTATTATGTTCATTACAGGAGCGTGTGCGTTAGAGAAAAACGTATGCGTAAACCCAAATGTTCATTTCAAAACCCAATAGACAAAAACGTTGGTTCCATCGCTAAAAGTGATCATTATAGGAGCTGACGTGTTCTCGGGAACACATCCGTAAACCCAAATGTTCACTCTAAACCCAACTCACTGAATTGTTGGTCCTAACGCGATAACATGTTCATTACAGGAGCAGGTGTGTTAGAGGAAAACATATCTGTAAACCCAAATGTTCATGTCTAAACCCAACTAACATAAGCGTTGGTACCTTCTATGAACAATATTTACTTCTGGAGCAGATAAGCGTTGGTACCTTCTATGAACAATATTCACTTCTGGAGCAGACATGTTGAAAGTAATGTAGCTGTAAACCAGAGTGTTTATTAAAAAACCAAACTATCTGAAGCGTTGGTCTTAAGCACAAAGAATCACATTCAATCTTTTGGAGCGAAATTGTTAAGTGATGACATTTTTTGTAAACCAAAGTTGTCTAACACCACCAACAGGAGCGCCCAACTCACCAGTTGAAACTTCATTTGCGCCAGCTCGCGAACCTCCAAGGATCTCTTCAAGCTCGCTCACTTGCTTCTGAAACACTTCGTGTACATGCGACAGATCTGCCTCCTGATTCTTCAAACCAGACAGGCGTCACTCTCTTCATCTCACTTCTTCCCTATTCCTCCCCTATTTAAGGAGAGGGGCATCTGAACTTATCCAAAAATGAGTTACCTACGTACCTTTTGCAGGGATCAAGCCGCCTCGTAGTTCAAGTGAGTAACACCGTCATACTCCTCTAAGGCACGTAGTCGCTCCTTTCACGCAGGTTTTCGCTTCTATCTCCAATAGGCAGTCGCTCCTCTCAGGCAGGCAGTCGCTCCTATCTCCAGCAGGCAGTCATGCATGCAGTCGCTCCTATCTCGAGCAGGTAGTCGTTGCTCTCATGCATGCAGCTGCTTCTATCTCCAGCTGGTAATCGCTTCTCTCACTCAGGCAGCCGCTCCTATCTCGCAGTCGCTCCTCTCAGGCAGGCAGTCGCTCCTATCTTCAGCAGAATCTTCAATGCGGCGTCAATGTTGACAGAGATCAAAATCGGATCTCCGGAACTTCGCTGTCTTTAGCATCTTCAATGCGGCATCAATGTCGACAGAGATCAAAATCAGATCCCCGGATCTTCGCCGTCTTCAGCATCTTCAATGCGGCGTCAATGTCGACAGAGATCAAAATTGGATCACCGGATCTTCGCCGTCTACAGCATATTTAATGCGGCGTCAATGTCGACAGAGATCGAAATCGGATCTCCGGATCTTTGCCGTCTTCAGCTTCTTCAATGCGGCATCAATATCAACAGAGATCGAAATCGGATCTCCGGATCTTCGCCGTTTTCAGCATCTTCAATACGGCGTCAATGTCGACAAAGATCGAAATCAGATCTCCGGATCTTCGCCGTTTTCAGCATATTCAATGAGGCGTCAATGTCGACAGAGATCGAAATCAGATCTCCGGATCTTCGCCGTCTTCAGCATCTTCAATACGGCATCAATGTCGACAGAGATCGAAATCGGATCTCCGGATCTTCGCCGTCTTTAGCATATTCAATGCGGCGTCAATTTTGACATAGATCGAAATCGGATCTTTGGATCTTCGCCGTCTTCAACATCTTTAATACGGCATCAATGTCGACAGAGATCGAAGTCGGATCTCCGGATCTTCGCCGTCTTCAGCATCTTCAATGCGGCATCAATGTCGACAGAGAACGAAATTGGATCTTCGGATCCTCGTCGTCTTCAGCATCTTCAATGCGGCGTCAATGTCGACAAAGATCAAAATCGGATCTCCGGATCTTCGCCGTCTTCAGCATCTTCAATACGGCGTCAATGTCGACAAAGATCAAAATCGGATCTCCGGACTTTCAAGGCGCAAAGTTGTAAAAGTTATACTCGTCAAGACGCGTTCTGCTGCGATAAGAGTCTAAATACTTCACCTGAAATCAAAATCACAAACTCTGCACAAAAAAAAAAAAAAAAAGTTGACCGAAAGTCAACACTGTTGACCGGTTGACTAATTGACTTTTGTTGACTGTTGACCGAATAGTTGTGTTGACCGATTTTGACCGTGAACCTCCATGCTGATCTCGCTCGTTCCTCACCGCGCCGGAGATCCGCCGTGCCGGAATCATGAACTGGAACCTCGCCGCCGCAGTGGAGAACCATCTCCTTGCCAGATCTACGAACCACGAGCCACCTCCATGATGAAATCACGAGGAACCACGAGCGACCGTGAGCATCTCCGACGGTGAGAAGCTCTTCCGTTGATGGAAATCCCGACGAAGGAGGAGCAGAGGAAAGCAAGCTTCACGCCGACGACCACGAAGCAGACCTTGATCGGCGACGGTGACGGCTGGGATTTCGGCGGCGTTGAAGGCTGCGGTCGATCCAATTCGCAGATACGGTGATGGCTACAAGGGCGATGGTGGCGTGATAGCAGGGACGAGACCGACGATTCCGGTGACCGGCCGGCGGCGGCAGATCTGACCGGAGGTGGAGGAGATGAAGTCAAAAAAAAAAAAAAAATCAGAAAACCCTAATCTTCGCACTGCAACACCAAAAAAAACGACTCTGTCAAAAAAAATAGACTGCCTAGGAGGCCTATTTATACTAGAAGGATTTCCTGAAATCTCTAGGGTTTTTCAGGAAAATTTCCAGAAACTCTCATAACGGGCTTTAAAGTCCAGTTAAATGAGCCCTATAACCTTTTCAGTCTATTAACCTCATTCCTAACAACGCAAGCAAGTCCAGGAAAACACGGTAGCATCAACTCGACATGGAATATCTGAAGCTTCCCGAGTTCGATGACAAGACGTCAACGCCTGGCTACTTCAAAGTCCATCACATCAATCTCAAATTTCAAGCGCTTATACATTGACATCATCTAACTCGATACTACCAAGCTGGGGGGCTAACTAACTGTAGTGGTCGGATTCCACCCCTATGAGATTGGTGTAACGACAAAAACAACTTTAAGTATTCTACCTCGGCGACGAAGCAAGTCAAATCTCATCTGAATTTCAATTTCGCCGACTTATCTATCTTGACAATGTCTCAAAACACATTAGCACATTCTCGCTAAAGAGCACATCTTCGTCATCTTAGGAGACGGTATCTTTCCAGAACAAGATGAAGGTATCAGAATCCCGTCCGCCGAGCAGAACATTAACTGAAACATGGAGCTCGACGACGTCAACAATAATCTCCATCGCCGAACTGAATATTAACTGAAACATGGGAGCTCGGCGACATCTACAATAATCTTCATTGGGTGATTACAAAAGCTGAACATTAACTCAACCATGGGAGCTCGCCGACAATGACAAATTCTCTATTGACCGAACATTGACTGAAACACGGGAACACGGCGGCAATAACTATAACTCCAATGAAAAGTGTGTAACTTGTGCTCTTTATCCCTTGATTTGGTTTTTCCCACTGGGTTTTCTAGACAAAGTTTTTATCGAGGCTTGCTCACACACTTACGCGCTTTCCTCATTGACGACAAGCTGTTCCAAAACACGAGTCTACAAGGAGTCTTTGCTGAGCTAAGCATTTACAGAAATACGTCGAACTCGGCAACATTTACAAGTCAGGGCAACAAAGCTTTAAGATTTCATCTCGTCAAAACATATCTAGGAGGGCGATGGCAACGTCTGCGACGCATCATCTTGAAACATCGACCTCACTTGTGACTTCTTCAATCTTGACATTATCATACCAGACACTACCAAGCTGGGGGGCTAACTGTAGGGGTCGGATTCCACCCCTGCAAGATCGATGCAAAGACAAGAAGAATTTTGTCAAGTCCAGAAGAAATCCTAAACAGGCCTTCAAGGGCCCAATTTGTAATTAGGCCCATAATAGACTTAGATCCATATTAAAAATGGGTTTAAATAACTTATGGGCCTAAAAGCTATTTTATGGCTTAATGGGCCAAACCCAAATCTAGCACTTAGACCTAGGATTATTTAGCTATATATAGCTCATTGTATTCTCCTAAAAAGGGGAGAACTTTTCAGACAACAACATCAATGAAGCTTTCTTAACAACTACTGCAACAATCTCTACATTTTCTGCATTGTGATTCACTCAGAAGTCTTGCACCTCTCTACAACCCTTACAAATTCAATTGTACGAGTTATGACTCCAACAATCACAAAGTATGGAAAATGTATGAGATAATTAGATAACACTGCCAATAAATGAACGTCGGAAAATGCAACGCCAACCCACCATATAAAGTGAAAATACTCATAAAGGCAAGTGGGAGAACCACACACCTTAGAAGACAAATAAATTCATTTGAAGTGCAAAAAGAATGAGACAGTGTTCACAAAGAGTATTGAGTATATCATTGGTGTGACGATTTAATCTCTCTGCATGAGTCAAATTGGCAAACCTCAACCTAAAACCAAAGAGAAAACCAAGGAGAAGTTATTTTAATGCAATGAAGTGAGAGGGAAAAAAGTAGCTCACTTCCATATTATACCTCAGATGGTGCATATTTTTCCCTTTCAGGATTTCGTTGAATCTATATGCTGCAGATTGATCAGAAAATGTGATAAAACACTATAACAATCTTAAATTTTGCTAATAGTTTCCATAAAGCACCAACCCCTTGCAAAGACCAACTGAGGTTTTTCTCTTCTATTTCATTAAATATAAATGATGTCACATAATCATTCTAGTCTTTTCCACTTGCGCATTTCTGAATTAAAGCATACAGCCATAATTTAATCAAGAATAATGATTTTTTTCCTAAAATCCATTACCTACGAACTTAATGAAGATAATTCGTGAGACATGGGAGATGAGAGAATCACAGAAGTGCGTAAAATTGAGGGAGCAAAGGTAATTGGGAACAACGACAACGAAGAGAGTGGTTGATCGGGATATAGAGCTGTGTGAAGATTTGCGGTAGTTGTGGATAAACTCTTTCCAATCCGTGAGGTGGACCTCTTGTCGATCCATTGTAAGGAATATATTATAATATTTCCTTTTTCCTATTATGTGGTCTTATAACTATTTGTTTTCTGTTGGATTAATGTTATTCCATAATATATTTGGTAACTAATTAAATGGAAATAATGGAGTTTATTCCTAAATCTCTACTTTGATGGACGGTTGAGATTAATTGTAAGGAAACTCTGAAGAGGAATTAGGTTCTCTCTTCGGCATATAAATATATGTCTTTAGACCATCATAAAGGCATACTAAAACACAACACCTAAAAGAAACGTTTATTGGCAAGGGGAGAGAAATCTAACTCCTAAACTTAGAGATCAGGCTTTTCGTCTTCAATCAGAATATCATTCAAATTTCATCTTCCATTATAATGAACGGAGGTAACCTGATAACTCTTCTCATAGATTCTATTATGTGATTAACCTAGATGTTTAAAGATCTTAGGGTTCATGTTAAATATAACTTACATGTGGTATCAGAGCATGGTTGTAAAACATCTGCTTAATCCATTAAGAGTAATAGATCTGTGATTGACAGATGAAATTTTAGAGATCTGCAAATTAGGGTCGCTTGCAAATATTGAAATTCTGATTGAAAAATCGTTCGTGCAAAATTCGGATTTCTGCGAATTTTGTTTTTTTTAACTGTGCAAAATTCGTGCGTATGAAAGTTTATGATTTCCGCAATTATGGTCTCGTGCGAATTTTGGCCATCTGTGAAATTAGGGTTTTTCGCATATTATTATTTGTAGATTTGTTTCGTGCATAATCTGTGCGAATTATAATATGAACATATTCTGTGCATAATTCGTACAGAAACGTTCTGTGCATAACAGGTGCAGATTCCTTTTATGTATAATTCATATAGATTATTTTGTGCATAATTTGTACAGTAATAATCTGTTCATAAAGTTTACATAAACGATCTGTGCATAATTCGTGCAAAACATACGTTTCATGAAAAGTGCAAAGGTAGGGTTTGGATATCACCACAGTGAATTCATCCTATAATGGTTTGCATATCTGATATATTCATGTAGTAATTAGTGCCACAGGTAGACTATGAGCATGGAATATGATTGATAATTTATAGAGTGTTTGTATATCTGTAGACTTTGGATATCCACAGATAACTTAGTCTAAATAATTCAATACATTACTCATTATTACTTTTCTAAATCTATGACTTTCTTGAGATTAAGCTGATTTCCCACAGGAATACTTTATTTTCTTGTCATATGTTTGATTATTTATGTGTTGATTATGTTCTAGAAGCCTATTTAGGACTTGTCATATCTTTAAATTAGAGTTTTACCTACTAGTTTGTCATATATGGTTTCAATCCTCACATGAACCAATTGATATGCTCAAATTAGACCTAGAGCTAAACTCTCTCAAATAAATAGATCAGTTATAGTACTTTAGGATCGAATCCACATGGAATCAGAGAAACACAATAGATTTATAAATTCGGATTAAACTAGGCAGAATAATAAGAATGCAAGTAAATCAAAGTAAGCAAAGCAAACGGTTGTAAATCAATAGAGAAAAACGCTAGGCACATGGAAATCTCAGGTGAATCAGATATGCAGACGATAAATAAAAGATAGGATTATGATGCACAGTTCTTAAACATGAACATAATTATAAAATCAATCAACTGTCACTGCAGAGATTATCTATGCTTAAATCCTAGAAGACCAAATTTCTTTGCGAATCCTAACAATCTAAACAAGCATTAAAGTTCAAGTTCAATTGTTCACAAAACCCTAAACCAAATTTCTTTGCGAAAAGGAATTTTGCCCATCAAAGTCTAGATCAGGTAATCAATAAAATTGTTCTTTCTAGTAAATATCCTAAGATTAGATTTCAGGTCATGAATATAAAATCAGCAATAAACTCAAGATAAGATGAAAAACTTTCTAAAGATATTAATCCTATGCAATTCAGATCAGATCTAGCAAATCATCAAACACCTTTGAATAACCCTAAACCTAACAAGAGAATTACTCTGACATAACCATAGAAGCAAACATAATTTTATTAATGATTACCTATAAGAATCAAGTAAAAAAAAGCATAAACCTAAACAATGGCTGTAAAAACGTATATATAGAGGTACAAAACCGACTGGAAACCTAAAAGTAAACATTTTGAACTTTCAGGCTTCGAACGGACTTCTTCTGATTAAGTTTTGGGATTGGTCGACATGGGTGTCGATCGACACTCATGGTGGTGTTGATCGACACCATCTTGAAAATCAGATTCCTCGCTTTGGTTTTCGCCACTTCATTCCGTAATGCTCCAAAACTTCCAGTAAACATCTTTTAAGTTCCAATCGTCTATGTACCTGTAAAGACGATAAAAGACTAGAAAACACTAAAAGACTCTAGATAAAAGAACTTATATCATGGTTTAAAACGGATAAAAACCATGATATATCAACTCCCCCATACTTAGCTTTTTGCTTGTCCCTAAGCAAAACAGTGTTATCACTCCTTTATGAACCACATACCTTTGCAAAGTCATCCGGTGATACTTCGATGTTTCCCTAGAAGTATAGCTGTCTTCCAGATTGAATCCAAACCCCTTAGAGAAACTCAGACTTTCAGTCGCAAACCCCTTTCATTATTTAGGTGCGTTCTCATCGAGGGAATATCGATCGCTGGACCTTCTAGATTCTTTCGCTTCCTTTAACACTTTCCTGCGTTTCACACACTCTCTTCCCTCTGAAACTGTATCCAAGTAAGGATATCATAGAGATGCATTGCCTATTTTTGAACTTTTTCTTCACGATTTTTCTGATTTTGGACTTGCACTTTTCTGTAGAATTTTTTTATTAGATCCTTGGCATCTCAATGACTTCATTAGATTAGCGCTCACTACTAGTGTTCTTGTGGAGATAGGGTCATGAGGCTTTTTCTTTTTGATCTAGGACAATTGTATTCATCATTTGGGAAGAAGTTTCAAGAGCGGTCCATCCTCGCTTTCAAGTGTTTGGAAGCTGAATCAAGTCTTGCGATTTCCAACGCCCAAGAAAAGAGATTAGAGTTCATTAGGGGCGGGGTCTGCAACATCATTTCTGGCGTTCTCCAGAAATCTAAACTCGCTTCGTAAAACCGATCCACTTCCAGTTACCCACCTTGTAAAACCAAATAACTCGCACTGTAATGGTCCTTGAGTGCTGTTCAAAGCAAGTAGAAAGGGGAGTTTCGACCCGAATAAAACAAATTTTTTTGAAAAACACCATAAAAACTCAAAAGAAAACACAATAGTTAGCAACTACCTCCCCCAGACTTAAACGACACTGTCCCTAGTGTTATTAAGCCTGAAGAAGGTGAATAAAATAGATAGAAAAAAAAAATTGAAAAACTACGGACGTTGTTACCTGATAGGGTGGTGTCGATCGACACTTGGTAAAGGTGTCGATCGACACCCATGATTTTGGTCTGATCGACCACTAGGTCGATCCACTGTTCATCCGCAATTTATTTATTTATTTTTTTCAAATCTGAAACACTTAAACTAAAAATAAAAGTTAGTAATAAAAGGTATTTAAAACAAAAATAAAATACTTACTAGTGGGTTGCCTCCCACTCAGCGCTTGTTTTTAGTCTGTTAGGATATCTGACTGTTTTGAGGAACGTCAGATATCTGGAGGATCTGCACTCGTCCATGGAATGATTCCAGGGAAGAGCTTCTGCATTTTCTGCACCATCTCCTGGATAACTCCATCTCCCTTCTCTGTCAACGCTTGAGAAATGATAATGCGCAGTTTTGCGAACGACTTTGAAGTTCTTTGACGCTCCTTAGGAATCCCTACACATTTATCAGAAGATGAACCAAGACTTGCACGAGAAACTCGATGCTTGCGTGAGCGCATAACTGCTTTTTGACATTTTAAATCTTTGATGAAAGGAGGAGATACAGAATTATGTTCACGAGACTTGTACCTTTGCTCTTGGAGAGGATTGTGGGCTGGGAGAAATGGAATGATCTGTTCAGCAACAGATGAAGGACCTGATTCTAACTCCTGAATTGAAGCTTCATCCTCTAGAATTTCCACAGAGAAAGTTTGACCATCGATGGTTGATTTCCTCCTTGTATTCTCCATATCAAAGTCCATGATCACATCGCCTAGATCAAGCTTTACCTTCCCTCTCTTAACATCTATTTTAGCACCACCAATAGCCAAGAATGATCGTCCTAGGATCAAAGGATTTTCAGGCTAATCGTCGTACTCCAAAACCACAAAATCCGCAGGAATTATAGTCTTCAATCTTGATTAGAACATCCTCTAGAATTCCTTTTGGGAATCTCCTGGATCTATCAGCTAGCAGAAGAGACATCCTAGTTGCCCTAAAATCAGTCATCCCAAGATCAATAGCAACAGACAATGGCATTAAGTTATTTCCTGATCCTAAATCACAAAGAGAGTGAGGATACTGCCCTGTTGAAATTGAGCAATTAAGCATAAAGTTTCTTGGATCTAGAAGTTTAACAGGGACTCTGCTCTAGATCATAGCGCTCACTTCTTCAGATACCACTACGTCCTTTTATTCTTCTTAGGAACCGAAGTTGTGTTCAAGAGTATGGCTCTGATGTCTCTGGTCAGCAGTGCTCCTTCCTCAGGACTAAAACCATTCGCTGCAAGCCGCTTTACATATCTCCTAAGCGCAGGAGAAAGTTTAACTGCATCAACAAGAGGCATTTCTACCATGATCTTATCAATAACCTGCTTGCAAATTTCCTCCTCAACCTCCTGCTTAGACCTTCTAGCTCTGGGAAAAGGGACTAGAGGCTTATCGACGTTCTCCTTTGAAGCAATCATGATCGACCCAAAATCTGGCTTTGTCTAGACGTGGTGTCGATCGACACTCTCCGTAGTGTCGATCGACATTTGCTCTATTTTTGCAATCCGAGTTGATGATTTGAGAGGTGTCGATCAATGCTCAGCTGTAGTGTCGATCGAAACTTGCTCTGCAGTTCCAAAAATTTTGTTGAACTCTGCGAAATAATCCTCTGTTTCAGTTTGAACACCATTGCATGCGCTCCTCGGGTTTACATCAGTCTTCGCAGGAAGATACCCCTCTTGTCTTTTGATAGAACTAGCCGTTTGAGCAACTTGGACATCCAACTTTTTGACATGAGTGCTAAGCGCTGAAATCTTTCCATCCAAATCTTGATACATAGTATCCATCTTCCCATTAAAGCTCACCGTCATCTTCTGTTGTCCCTCTAAGATCTGCTCCAGCATGTTCTTCATCTCGTTGTCTTGCTCAGCTGGCTTCTGGTAAGAAGAAGAACCATAGTTTCTGTTGAAGTTGCTTTGATATGGCTTCGAACCATAACCTTGCTGATTGTATCTCTGAAATCCAGCTTGGTTGATGTAGTTAACATCTTCGTCTGCAGTCTCTACCTCCTGAGCAAACTGAACTAACTTCTTGCCTACAAGGATACTGCGCATAGAATCGAGCTTCGCGTTCAATTCAGCCAAGTGCTTCACACCATCCTTGTTCTTGCTTATCTGCTTCCTCTCAAAGTCAGCGTTCTTCGTGCTCTTGCTAGAAGCCAAGTTCTCGATGAGTACAACTGCATTCTCTGGATAGTTGGTATTGAAATTAACACTGTTCGTTGCATCCAAAGCCATCTGATACCTCCAGTCCACTCCTCTATAGAAGATGCCTAGTAACTGAACATCTGTAAAGTCGTGGTGTGGACAATCCCTCTGATAAGACTTCAATCGCGTCCATGCAGCCTTGAAAGCCTCTGTCGGACCTTGCTTGAATGAAGTGATCTTCGTTCTCAAATCCTCAGACCTTGCATCGTCGAAGAAGTTGTTCAGGAACGCGTTCTTGGTGTCTTCCCAAGTAGTCAGCGATCTTGGTTCTAGCTGCTTCAGCCAATAGGAAGCATCCCCATTAAGAGAGTAGGGGAATAACTTGCAAAATAAGTAGTCGTTGGACACTCCATTCGCCTTGATGCTTGAAGCTAAGTCTTCAAAGTTCTCGATATGGTCCATCAGATGCTCATGAGGAAGACCATGGTAAGGGTTCTGCGCGACTAAACTGAAGTAAGCAGGCTTCAGTTCAAAATCATTCCTCTGAAAAAGAGGTGGTCGAATCGTAACTCGATTCGCATAGAACTGATTTGGACGGTTGTAGTCCACAAGCGTTCTCCCTCGCGCAGCGTTTGCATCGTTCCTCAACAAATCTGGTGGATTCTGGACCTGACGTCGATCGACACCAGATGGTTGCCGTCAAGCGACACCCAAGTCTTGAACGTGCCGAACGATAGGAGCTTGGCGTCGCTTGACACCTGCTTCGTCATGCTCAACAATTTTGTCCTGAATCGCCTGATTCTCTTTGATGATCATTGTTCCATCGTCGTTGATCCTCTGTTCTTGCGCGTTATACTTCAGTCCTGCCGGATCACGCAAGACTCCATCATCTCCCGGAGTCAATATGACGGGTGGTATAGCAGCCATCCTTTCTTCTCTAACTGCTCTCCTGTTCTCACGTTCCAAACGTGCTAACTCCTCCAGATTGTAGTTAACTAGCTCCTTTTCTTGATTGCTTCTAGTATCAGGCATGTACCTGAAACAGAAAACAAAAAGAAAAAGAAACTAGCAAAGCAAAAATAAAAATAAAAGCCTAGACAAAATCATAATAATAAAAACCTAATGGTCTAGATTCCCCGGCAACGACGCCAAAATTTGATATGCTCAAATTAGACCTAGAACTAAACTTTCTCAAATTAAGAGATCAATTATAGTACTTTAGGATCGAATCCACAGGGAATCACAGAAACACAATAGATTTATAAATTCGAATTAAACAAGGTAGAATAATAATAATGCAAGTAAATTAAAGTAAGCAAAGCAAACAGTTGTAAATCAATAGAGAAAAACGCTAGGCACAGGGAAATCTCAGATGAATCTGATATGCAGACGATAAATAAAAGATAGGATTATGATGCACAACTCTTAAACATGGACACAATGATTAAATCAATCAACTTTCGCTGCAGAGATTATCTATGCTTAAATCCTAGAAGACCAAATTTCTTTGCGAATCCTAACAATCTAAACAAGCATTAAAGTTCAAGTTCAATTGTTCACAAAACCCTAAACCAAATTTCTTTGCGAAAATGAATTTTGCTCATCAAAGTCTAGATCAGGAAATCAATAAAACTGTCGTTTCTATTATATATCCTAAGAACAGATTTCAGGTCATGAATCTAAAATCAGCAATAAACTTAAGACAAGATGAAGAACTTTCTAAATATATTAATCATATGCAATCCAGATCAGATCTAGCAAATCATCAAACACCTTTGAATAACCCTAAACCTAACAAGAGAATTATTCAGACATAACCATAGAAGCAAACATAATTTTATTAATGATTATCTCTAAGAATCAAGTAAAAAAAAGCATAAACCTAAACAATGGCTGTAAAAACGTATTTATAGAGGTACAAAACCGACTGGAAACCTAAAAGTAAACATCTGGAACTTTCGGGCTTCGAACGGACTTCTTCTGATTAAGTTTTGGGCTTGGTCGACATGGGTGTCGATCGACACTCATGGTGGTGTCGATCGACACCATCTTGAAAATCAGATTCTTCGCTTCGGTTTTCGCCACTTCATTTCGTAATGCTCCAAAACTTCCAGTAAACATCTTTTAAGCTCCAATCGTCTAAGTACATGTAAAGACGATAAAAGACTAGAAAAACACTAAAAGACTCTAGATAAAAGGACTTATATCATGGTCTAAAATGGGTTAAAACCATGATATATCACCAACTTCTCATAATGGAAAGGGAAAGTTGAGTTAACATTAAGAGTACTTGATATGGTTTTGGTGTTTCGTGAAAACGAGCATCTTCTACTTACAGATAAAATTATTGAGGAAGAAAATTCTCTCCATAAAGCTTGGGAGAAAGCGAACATATTAAGTGTCTTGTTCTTAAGATGACTATAGCTAGCAGTATCAATACTTTCCTATCGGTTGCATATAAAGCTAAGGCTAATCTAGCAACTATAGAAGAACGATTTAAGACTATAAACAAATTTCAAGCTAGGAATCTTATGGTAGATCTTAGAACCATAAAGTATAATGACACAAGGTTTATGCATTAACATTGAATTGAAATGACCAACCTTAAGGCTAAGATGGAGAATTTAGGAATAAGTGTGGATGATTCTTGCCTCATTAAGTTTATCCTAAATTCGCTACCTCCTCAGTATGGACCATTTCAAATCAGTTATAATATAATTGGTGAAAGATGGACCTCTCATGAATTGGCCAATGAATTGGTTCAAGAGGAGGCTAGACTTGGTTGTGAAGGTATTAAGAGTGTCGATTATGTCCAAGAAGCTGGACCTGAAGCTGGGGAAAGGCATAAAGTGAGCCATAAAAGAGCACCACCCAGAATGGTGATTCCAATCAAGAGGAGAAAAAGGCAAAGAAACATCACCGATGCAATTTTTTTCAAAAGTCACTTTCATAATGATTGCCATAAAAGAAAAGATTGTTTCAGAAATAAAGGTAATCCTATGGGTTTCGTAAGCCTTTTCGATTTCAATCTTACTCATGTTTCTTCTAATACTTGGTGAATTGATAGCGGTGCTAATATACATGTTTCCCATTCCTCACAGGGATTTCTTACGACTCAACTTATAAACCCAAGTGAAAAATATTTATTTATGGGAAACAGAGGCAAAGTGCCAGCTAAAGCTATTTGGCACTTATCGTCTCATTTTTTTGATGGTGGATTTTGTTTGGATTTATTTCGAACTCCTTATGTTCCATCTATTTCCTATAATTTAGTTTCAGTAAGCAAACTTGATTTGGATGGTTTTAAATTATCTCAAGGAGATAGTTGTTTCAATTTATTTTGAACTCTAATGAAATTGGTTCTTGAATATTAGTTGATGATCTTTACAGATTAAATATGACTGATCAACATTTTGAAACACATCTCACCATGCAAGATAAACGTGGACTCAAGCGCAAAACATGTACTAATGATTTATATTTCTTGTGGCATAAAAGACTGGGACACCTTTCCAGTGAAAGAATTAAGAGGTTGGTAAAAGATGGAGTCATTCAAAATCTTGATTTTACCAATAATAAAGAATGTGTAGATTGCATTAGGGGTAAGCAAACTAAATACACTAAAAGAGGAGCCACATGAAGTACGCAGCTTCTTGAAATCACACATACATATATTTGTGGACCTTTTAAGCGTTCCATCTTTTGGAGGTGAAAAGTACTTCATTACCTTTATTGATGATTATTCACATTATTTTTTATCTCTATCTATTGCATGAAAAGACTCAATCTGTGGATGCCGTATAAGTGTTCATTACCGAAGCAGAGAGACAATTAGATCGAAAAGTGAAAATCATAAGGTCAGATAGAGGTGGTGAGTTTTATGGCAGGTATGATGAAACATGACAATATCCTGAACCTTTTGCCAAACTTCTCCAAAAATTAGGAATCATTGCTCAGTACACAACGCCTGGTTCTCCATGGCATAATGGTGTAGCTGAAAGACGTAATCGTACTTATATGGGAATGGTTAGATCCATGATGATAGATGCTAACTTACCTATATCCTTGTGGATAGACACATTATGTACCACAGTCTATATAACACACATGAAAATAATTTAGACTTTTGAACGATCAGTGGTTTCTGTATTGGTTATCCTGGGAAGTCTAAAGGATATAGATTTTATTGTCCATCCCATACTACGAGAATAATAGAAACCGATAATGTTAGATTCTAAGAGAATGGCGAGATCAGTGGGAGTGATAAAGTTGAAGATGTAGACATTTAGGAAATCAGGGTTAATGTTCCCTTACCCTTGATTCCGAATGTAGCTGAGGATCCTCTGGTTGTAGAACTGTTAAACGACGAGGAAACCTCAGTGAAAGATCATCCACTTCATAATGATAAAATCGCAATTATGATCATGACCTTGTAGCTTTGAGGTAATGCTATTTAAGTTCTGAGATGATCTGCTATTTCTAATGACTACATGCTTTATCAAGTAGAATCTGTAGAAGAGAATATTAAAGATCTAGTTTCTCATTTCCAAGTCATGAAAGATGTTAATTCTGATAAGTGGATTGATGCCGAAAATGATGAAATGCTATCGATGGCTAAGAATGAAGTTTGGGACAATGTTCCGTTGCCTGAAGGACACAAAGTAGTCGGGAGTAAGTGGATCTTTAAGACCAAACTCGACTGTAAATGCAATATTGATCGATATAAAGCTAAACTTGTAGCCAAAGGTTTTAATCAGGAAGAAGATTATAATGAGACTTTTTCACATGTGTCTAGAAAAGACTCACTCAGAATTATCTTGGCATTAGTAGCTCATTATGATATTGAGTTATACCAAATGGATGTGAAGATCGTGTTTCCTAATGGAGACTTCCAAGAAAAAGGTTTATATGTGTCAAACTAAATGCTTCATTATCGAAGGTCAGGAAGACATGGTCTGCAAACTAAAGAAATTAATATATAGACTGAACAAACTTTGAGGTAATGCTATTTAAGTTTGATGAAACCATTATGAATTTTGGTTTCAAAGAAAACATTATAGATCCATGTATATACCTCAAGATTAGTGGGAGTAAGTTCATATTTTGGTGTTGTATGTTAATGATATCTTATTGGCCAGTAATGATCTTGGTCTATTACATGAGACTAAGTATTACCTCTCAAGAAAACTTTAAATAAAAAATATGAGTGAGACGTTTTAAATGATAAGGATATTTATATTTTATAATTGATCACATAGAATTTCAAGATAGTCTCATTAAGCATATATGTTCTTTTAGTCTCATGGGAAAGTTGGCATGATGATGTGTTCTTTTAGTATAGTATTGGTAAGTTCATAATAAGGGTTTGAGATACCTAAAGAAAAATAATAGATATATGTTCCCATATTGAAAATCAATACATCCACAGATGGTTGAGTTTTTTAGCTCAGATTTTAGTGGTTATCATAGTTTTAGGCACTACATGGCTCCGTGTATCTCATTAGTAGAGATGTCATATTAAGAAAGAGCTAGAAGTTGTAGTTGCTTTATACATCTACTAAGCAAGCTGAGTATGTGACAAATTATGAGGCTTCCATTATGAAAATATCAGTGCAGAATTGTCTTTGAGCCTTAAGTATTCAACTCTTTATGCGACAATAAAAGCTGCAATATTTTCAAAGTAAGACATGATACATAAAGGATTCTAGTATATGCACATTAAGTGTAAGTATATGTCATTAAAGCAAGATGCTAAAAGAGCAAAGTTTGTCATATAATACATAGGCGCTAATGTTATGGTTGCAGACATATTTGAGATCTTTTTATGACTTTTACATCATTTATATTTTGTTTCCACCATGTACACACATTATTGGTTGTTGGATTTTTGATAAACAAAATACGTCTTTCTTTAAAGACATTAAAGGGACCATTACGATAACTCCTACTTATGTTTATGGTCTAGCTATGATGGTAGTCAATGCAGTAGTACATGGAAGGGATCATGTTGCAGAATGATATGCGACCGCCATGACTCCCATTGATTACTAGATTAGTCAAGACACTTATGATGACCAAATGATGAATAGTGAATAACATATTATGCCGGCCTTATGATTCCTACAAAAAAACATTAATGGATCTTACTAACGACCAAGTGGGAGACTGTAAGGAATATATTATAATATTTCCTTTTTCCTATTATGTGGTCTTATAACTATTTGTTTTCTATTGGATTAATGTTATTCCATAATATATTTGGTAACTAATTAACTGAAAATAATGGAGTTAATTCCTAATTCTCTACTTTGATGGACGGTTGAGATTAATTCTAAGGAAACTCTGAAGAGGAATTAGGTCCTCTCTCCGGCCTATAAATATATGCCTTTAGACCATCATAAAGGCATACTAATACACAACACCTAAAAGAAACGTTTATTGGCAACGGGAGAGAAACCTAACTCCTAAACTCAGAGATCAGGCTTTTCGTCTTCCATCAGAATATCACACAAATTTCATCTTCCGCTACAATGAACAGAGGTAACCTGATAACTCTTCTCATAGATTCTATTATGTGATTAACCTAGATGTTTAAAGATCTTAGGGTTCATGTAAAATATAACTTACATGCAAAGATGAAACTGAAACCGGATTATTCTTTTTCGATGGAGATGGCCGCTTCAAGTCTATCGAAATGAACTTTGAGGACGAGCTTCGTCATAAGAGGGTCAGAGCTCCACAGTGAAAACTACTCTCGGATTGCATGTAAGAATGGATCCATAAATCTAAAACTAAGTGATGTTTAGGTTGTATAGATTGAGGAAAAGAGAACAACCGTTTCCGCAAGAAGATTGATGGCATTCTCACACGAGGAAGCGTAAGAGACGGAAGAGGAGAGAAGACAAATTAATTGGTTGATGTTTAATACTTTACAATAGAATCTCAAAAGAAGATGCTATTAATTCTTAAACCTACAAGAAAGTGAAACGAACAAACAAAAGTCGAAACGCAGAGGAATGTCAACTGAAGCCAAGTGTCGATTTCGGCGTAATGACGTGTCACTTTCTGGAGAGAGCCCTTCTCCTTTTATATAATAGATATTCAAATTGTTTGGGTAGTGTTTATATGGACAAGGCATAATCGGCCCACTAGCCATTTATCCCTCACATGGACTATTGTTGTCGATCGAACTCATGTGCTAGCAGACACTCAAAGTGTATATACCAATACGATCGTAACAACGTCCTTGACAAATTTCTTGAGTCTTCAACAAAAATAAAACCAAGAGTACTATTTGTAATATTGATAACTGAATGAATATATTACATTGAGGTTTACACAATATATATATACTGAGATTATAAGAGGAGATACTAGGGTAAACAGTTGTATATATCAATCACGTATCAATTACATATGAATTCCATATCTTGACTTTCCTTGTATGCTCTACTTTCCTTTTTGCTTCCTTGAAGACCACAAAATTGGTGTTGATCCAAGGTAAATGATATATGCATTTGTAGACACATAATCATCCATATCGCCTGCCCAATCCGCATCAGAATACGCATTTAAAACAAGAGGAGAATCAACACGAATGAATATAGCATGAGATAGAGTTCCGGTGAGATAACGTAGAACCCTATTTGTAGCCTACCAATGGTCTTCCGTCGGTATATGCATATACTGAGACAATTTTTTTACCGTATAAGCAATGTCAGGCCTCGTGAAAGCCAAGTACTGCAAGCTACCAATGACCATTCGATATTCACTAGGGTTAGACACAGGAGAACCAGTCTTGAGAGAGAGTTTTAGATAAGGAGCCATAGGCGTAGTGACTGGTTTTGCATTAAGCATCTTAGTTTTGGTAAGAAGATAAAGTATATATTTCCTCTGCATTAAATGTAGACCAGCCTTCGTACGAGTTGCTTCGATTCCTAGAAAATAACTCAAATTCCCAAGGTCCTTAATAGAGAACCGCAAAGTAAGAGAGGAAATTACTTGTGTAACCAAGGCCTTGGTACTGCCCGTGACAACGGTATTATCAACATATACCAAGACATAAACAATGTAATTACCTTGATGATATGTGAAGAGTGATGTGTCCGCTACAGATTTCTTGAATCCAGCAGCAAGGAGAGATGCTTTAGGTTCTTCATACCAGGCGCGTGGTGCCTTTTTCAAACCATACAATGCCTTGTTGAGCTTACACACATGGTCCGGTCGATCGGGATCCACAAAGCCAGGCGGCTGCATTACATAAACATCATCAGTCAAAGTCCCTTGGAGAAAAGCGTTGTTCACATCTAACTGCTATATACTCCAGTTTTGTGGTACAGACGCAAAGGGATAGGAGCTTTCAACAAATTCCAGATGCCTAGACGTGTATATGCGGCCGGTTCCCTTATCTAAACACAGATAAGCACTCTGTGTCAGCGAGTAACCGAGGAAGGTGCACGGTATAGAGCGTTGATCGAGCTTATGAGCAGCGTAAGGTCTAAGCCAAGGAAAGTAGAGACATCCGAATACCCGCAACTTTAGGTAATTTTGCTTTTGCTTGAATAATCTTTCAAACGGATTTTCATTGTTTATTACGGAGCTAGGAAACCGATTGATAAGATATGTTGATGCAGCAAAAGCATATGACCAGTAGCTCGTGGGCATCGACGATTGACTTAGGAGCGTGAGGCCTGTTTCAACGACATGGTTATGCTTTTTTCTGTGATACCGTTATGTTCTGGCATTTGTGGCGGACTTGTGTAATGAGAGATGCCGTGGTTAGACAAGAAACGACGTAGAGCAATAAATTCTCCCCAATTATCAGAATACAAGGTACCAATTTTCTTCTGAAAGCGATTCTCAACAAGAGCCTTGAAGGCAATGAAGGTTTCTTTGGTTTGGGATTTGGTTTTGAGTGGATATAACCATGTGTAGCGAGAATAATGGTCGATGATAACTAAATAATATTTAAAGTTATCAATAGACACAATTGATGATGTCCAAATATCGCTATAAAGGATTTGGAGAGGCTGATTTGTGTGAATAGTATTGATGGAAAAGGGAAATTTGTGGCTTTTGTTAATGAGATAGTTTGAGCAAGGAAAAGCTTTATTCAAAGAATCAGAAAGTCTATTGTGCCATGAGATGATATCGGTTTTTGATGTAGGAGAAGCGAAGTTGGATGAGGGGAGAGAGACCGGCCACTCGTACAGCTCATTCTTAGTTTTGCCTTGGAGCAATCGAGCCTCCGTGCTGAGATCTTTCACCTGAAAAAAGGTTAGAAAAAATTCCATAGAAACTTTATTATTGTTGCACATCCGGTATACTGATATCAAATTTCGTTTTAAATCAGGGACACACAACACATCTTGCAGTTTAAGAGGACGTGAAGTAGTAGAGAGAAAGGAAGAACTAATATGTTAGATGGCGAGACCCGAGCCATCCGCAATTGTCACTTCTTCGCCTCTGTTGTACGGATGATGAAGAGAGCGATTGTTTAAATCAAAGGTAAGATGGTGCGTAGCACCACTATCCATGATCCAGTTTGATGTATTGTATAGAGTAGCAAAATGAGCTCTCGGTTGCCATGGTGCAGGCTGATATGCAGGAGCCGGGTAGGAGACAACACTTTGTTGAAACTGAGGACAGCGGCGCGCAGTATGACCTGTAACTCCACAGATTTGCCACTTGCCAAGGTAAGGGCATAGACGTAGAGTGTACTGTGATGGGCGAGGAGTATATTGTTGAGAAGGTGACTGTCAATTGTTGTTACCACGTCCAACCAACTTGTTGTAATTGTGGTTATTGTTGTTGTTGTGCCCGTTGTAGTTAGCATCATTAGCCACAATGGGAAGTGAGGCAGGAGAAGCACTCAGAGATTGAAGCTTGACTTCTTGGTTCCGAAGTTTTTCATGAACCTCCGTGAGAGACGGTGGAGAATCACGACCTTCAATCTGGTCAACAACAAACTTGTACTCATCCAAAAGACCTTCAAGAATAAACTCGATTTGATCCTCATGATCAATGGCCTTACCAAGGAGAGTAAGCTGATCATTGATAGTAAATCCTTGAAAGTATTCATTGATAGACTTGGTTCCTTTCGTCCATTGCTTCAATTGTTGTTTGAGTTGTTTGATGTGGCCACGACTCGGTTTGGCATATGTGGAGGTGGCGTGTTCCAGATATCAGCAGCGGTTTTTGTCGTTGACAGCAATGGTTGGAGGTTAATAGAGATAGCTCCAAGGAGAGCACTGTAGATCATGTGTTGTTGGTAGTGACAACCCCAGCCATGGTGATGGTGGGTTGTGGGACAATGGTGGATCCATCCAAATGACCTGCAAGACCGTGGCCATCAAGCAAGGCGTGAACCTGGAGACTCCACATGAGGAAGTTTGAAGCGTTGAGCTTTGTGACGTTTGTCATATTGATGGTAAGCAAATGAGAATCAGAGACCGTGATAGTCCCGGCAAAAGTATTATTTGTTGCAGCCATAGTGAAAAAGAAGGAAACAAAGATGGCGGCTAAGAAATTTTTAGGTTTTTGAGGTATCTTTGGTCTGATACAATGTAATATTGATAACTGAATGAATATATTACATTGAGATTTACACAATATATATACTAAGATTACAAGAGGAGACACTAGGGTAAACAACTTTACATATCAATCACGTATCAATTACATATGAATTCCATATCTTGACTTTTCTTATATGCTCTACACTGTTACCATATTAAAGTATTCTATTATGAAAAATTTCTAATTCCACAAAAAAGCAGTGTTTTGAAACCTGGCCGGTCGGACCGGTTCAACCGCGACTCGGACACTAAGCCGGTCTGGATACCTATTAAAATCCGGAGATCTTAAAATCCGGATTCGACCAGAAAAACCGGGCGAACCGGCTTTTGAACCGTCGGTTGAACCGTCCGGTCAATTTTTATATATGAATTTTGAAAAATTTTAATTGTGCGCTTTGAAGCTTTGAAGTCCAATTGAGCTATTAAACAAATATTGTATTTCTTCCTTCTAAAAATTGTAAAATAAAATGTAAAATTATGCGTGTATTATTTTTTTCTCTTTGTTCATGTTTTTGCCATACTAAAAAATAATAATCTTTTTTATCTTTTTGTGAAAAATAAATAATAGTGCTCAGATATTTATATGTATTTTTTTTACTTTTTTTTTGGTGAATTGTATTTATTTTTTACTAATATATACATATATTCAATACAATAACTTGTTAATTAAAAACTACGAAAAATTACTTTTATAATTAAAGTTCGATTATTTATTATTGTTATTCATGTAATTATAAGAAATTAATATAATATATTTTAAATTTCAAGTGATCTACGGTCTACCCGGGTCGACCGGATGGCCCGGTGATCTGGTAGGTGTTCCGGTTCGCCATCCGGGTCGGGTATAAAAACATTGCAAAAAAGTAATCAATTTGCATTGCAAAATAAAAATTGTTAGTATATTGCTGATCTTAAAAAAGAACAAAGTAACCTTCTTTGATTGTTGTTCACACACAAAAATTTATTTTGTACGTGGTCATTATTTATACACCTGTAAAGCGTGTGGTTAATAAAAAAAAAGTCATAGTACATATGTAGTGTATGCATGTAACTAATGAACTAATGCAAGAAAATTATAAAGATTAAATTTGTTTTTGGAGATTTGGTTATTATAATTCCAGAAGACTTTATACATGAAGACTGTATAGTTAACTAAGAAAACACACCACTATGCGTGAATATCATATCACGAGAGGCACATCAAGGGAAGAATAATATGCTTTGTAACAGGTTTACTCAAATAACCTTGGAAAGTTGGTTTTGCACTAAAACAACCTTCTCCTCAAAAAGTTGTGTTTTCGAGAATTTTTGCCCGTTTTACCCTTATTTGCCTTGATAACAAAAAACGTATTTACGAAACTGCCATTAATGAATCGGCGGGAAAAGTTCCCGCCAAGGAAAATAAGTCTACCATTATGTGATGGTAGACTTATTTACGACCGGTAGACTTATTTTTTTAGCGATAGACTTATTTTTTTAGCGATAGATTTATATATGAACGGTAGACTTATTTGTCCCCTTGATGGTAGAGTTGTTTCCGTATGGTAGACTTATTAGAGTGATTGGTAGATTTAATATTTTCAGTGGTAGATTTATTTTGGAGCGGTAGACTTATTTTGTGATTGGTAGATTTATTTCCGTAGATTGATAGATCTATTTTCTTTAACGATAGAGTTAAATTTTCGTGATAGATTTATTTTGCGACTGGTAGACTTATTATAGTGGTGATAGATTTATAGTAGTTGACTGTTGTGATAGACTTATTTTTAGTGGTGATAGATTTATACTAATTGGTAGACTTAATAGTTTTGACGATAGACTTATTGAATCTTTTTCTGTGTTACTGGAACGATTTCCCGAAAAACATTGGTAGACTTATTTTTTCTGTTTACCTTATGGTAGATTTGTTTTTCGGATGGTAGAGTTATTATCCGGAGATGGTTGTCATATAGTTGTGGTAGACTTATTATCCGACGATGGTTGTTCATATAGTTGTGGTAGACTTGTTTTCCGACGATGGTTGTTCATATAGTTGTGGTAGACTTATTATCCGGAGATGGTTGTCATATAGTTGTGGTAGACTTATTATCCGACGATGGTTGTTCATATAGTTTTGGTAGACTTGTTTTCAGACATAGGTTCATATAGTTGTGGTAGACTTATTATCCGGAGATGGTTGTCATATAGTTGTGGTAGACTTGTTTTCCGACGATGGTTGTTCATATAGTTGTGATAGACTTGTTTTCTGACATAGGTTTATATAGTTGTGGTAGACTTATTATCCGGAGATGGTTGTCATATAGTTGTGGTAGACTTGTTTTCCCACGATGGTTGTTCATATAGTTGTGATAGACTTGTTTTGAGACATAGGTTCATATAGTTGTGGTAGACTTATTATCCGGAGATGGTTGTCATATAGTTGTGGTAGACTTGTTTTCCGACGATGGTTGTTCATATAGTTGTGATAGACTTGTTTTCTGACATAGGTTTATATAGTTGTGGTAGACTTATTATCCGGAGATGGTTGTCATATAGTTGTGGTAAACTTATTATCCGACGATGGTTGTTCATATAGTTGTGGTAGACTTGTTTTCTGACATAGGTTCATATAGTTGTGGTAGACTTATTATCCGGAGATGGTTGTCATATAGTTGTTGTAGACTTATTATCCGACGATGGTTATTCATATAGTTGTGGTAGACTTGTTTTCTGACATAGGTTCATATAGTTGTGGTAGACTTATTATCCGGAGATGGTTGTCATATAGTTGTTGTAGACTTATTATCCGACGATGGTTGTTCATATAGTTGTGGTAGATTTGTTATCTAACAACCCTGTGGTAGTAGATTTATTATGTGACTTAGGTTCTTCGAACAACAATTTTGTGGTAGACTTGTTATGTGACTTAGGTTTTTCAAACAACAATGTTGTGGTAGACTTGTGATCTGACTTTGGCTTCTTAAACAATGTAGTGGTAGATTTGTTATTTGACTTAGCTTCTTTAAACAGTGTTGTGGTTGACTTGTTATCTGATTTAGGTTCTTTAAACAATGTGGCGGTAGACTTATTATTTGACTTAGGTTCTTTGAATAATGTTGTGGTAGACTTATTATCTGACTTAGGTTCTTTAAAAAATGTTGTAGTAGACTTATTATCTGACTCATGGATAAAAAGTGCATTGGAGACTGAGATGGAGTGATACCAGCCAAGGAAAGAACACAAGTGTTCTAATTGTTGTCAATACGATCATAATCATACCACTAGTGAAGCTTAAATATATGTCTATTATTATGTGTGCTTTTTCAATTTTAACTTGTTTTTCCTGTTTTAATGTTATAATAATTGATGCTAAAGGAATTTGGAAACATATTATATAGCGAGCAAATTTCTAGAGTACATAAATTCTGTCAATTCATTACATTGAACAGAGAATAAATCTATCATCAAAGAAAAACAAATCTACCATCAAAGAAAAATAAATCTACCATACCATTGAACAGAGAATAAATCTACCATCAAATAAAAATAAGTCTATCATCAAATAAAAATACGGCGATTCAATTCTACGATGTTCAAGACCAGCTTGGTTTCGACCCAGAAGAACCGCCGTTAAACCTAAAGTCTCTCCGCCACCACCTCTGAAACCTCCATGTTCACCAAAATAAATCTACCAGCAAAGAAAAACAAATCTACCACCAAACTAAAATAAATCTACCATCAAATAAATAAGTCTATCATCAAATAAAAATAAATCTATCATGCCATCAAACTAAAATAAGTCTATCATCAAACTAAAATAAATCTACCATCAAACTAAAATAAGTCTATCATCAAACTAAAATAAATGTACCATGACAGAACAAATTTTCTACCAAATTAAACTACCACTACCGCTGACCTCCGCTTCTTTCGCCACCACCTCCGAAACCTCCACGTCCACCAGAATAAATCTACCAGCAAAGAAAAAAAAATCTACCATCAAACTAAAATAAATCTACCATCAAATAAAAATAAATCTATCAACAGTGAAGACTTTTGCTCACACGGCGATTCAATTCTACGATGTTCAAGACCGGCTTGGTTTCGACCCAGAAGAACCGCCGTTAAACCTCAAGTCTCTCCGCCACCACCTCTGAAACCTCCATGTTCACCAATAACATAACTATAAGTCTACCGTAACATAATAACAAGTCTACCATAACATAATAACAAGTCTACCGTAACATAATAACAAGTCTATCGTAACATAATAATAAGTCTATCAATCATCAAACGCCAACAAGTCTATCATCAAATCCCAACAAGTCTATCATCAAATGCAAACAAGTCTATCATAAAATGCAAATAAGTCTAAACTAAAATTACCTTGCCATCCAATAAGTCTATCATCAAATGCCAACAAGTCTATCATCAAATACCAACAAGTCTATCATCAAATGCAACCACCGTTGAATCCAACAGATCCATGACACCGCTTTTTTCGCCACCACCTCCGAAATCTCCACGTCCACTAGAATAAATCTACCAGCAAAGAATAACCCAGAATAACGATTCCGAACAATCTCATTACCCATCTTAACACAATACAAACGCAAAATCTACGGAATTGAACACAAAAAATATTACGAATCAAGTGTACATACTCGAGACTTGGAGTCTTCATGGCCGTCCTTGCCATTAACGGACTGAAAAGGCGAGCTATCCGGAGCTATGTACTTCTCGTTGTTGTTGTTATTGTTGTTTCCATCGGTGGCGAGAGCGGCGCCGTCTCCGTTACCTTCGTAACTCATCTTCTCCATGTGATGAACGGCGGAGGAATCCGATCTCCTATACCACCGTCGATTTTCTCCTTCCTCCTCCTCCTACTTTTCTTTCCCGTCGAACAAAGAAAAAAAAATGAAAGAAAAAACAGTTTTAGTCGGTGAGAAGATGAACAGTAACAAAAACCTAATTTTTTTTTTCAATGGCAATTCTGTAATAAAAAGTTTCACATAAGGTTTAAAAGACTTTTCACATAGTCTCATCTCTACAAGGTTATTTGAGTTATTAGTGAACTTTCTAAGGTTATTTGAGTTATTCTTTCTTTTACAAATTATAGAGTTGTTTTGCTATATTATCAAGCAAATGCTGAAAATATATCATTTTAATAATTTATCTTGCAATATATTAAACAATCATGAAATCATATCTTTTGCGATATCTCTTGTGTCTAGATAAACATCTTAATAAAATGTCTAGTCGTGCACTATGATCTTGGCATCGGTAACAAAAGAATTCGTGCAAAGATTCAGACGTCAGTTAAGTGATTACATGTCTATAGTATAAGTTTTTGGTAGTTGATCTCCCGAAAAAGGTTATCTGCTGCGATTACCCGATTAAAATTCTGAAAATATTAAGTGAATACATGCTAATTAAACATACTTTACATGGTTAGTGCTCATTATAGAGAAATTCAAACTATAAAACCTAAGCAAAGATCATCACACAAAAAGGTATAGCATTCTTCGCGAGATCAACCATGAGATATATGTTTAGACTCTCCCAAAATAATATGACCAGTAAAATAGAGGATAATCCTTGATTCTCTGAATCATCTTCATCACCTCTCAAACCAAACATTTGTAAACATGAGTCACTTATCCAATTTAGAAACCGTTGAAAGACAAAAGTAAAAATATAAGAAACCTACCCCATCTATAGAAATAAGGTTCTTCCTTGCCTTACAAGGTTCTTGGAACAGTCAAATAATATGTGTTAAATAGAATCTTCCGATTAAACGTTATAAAGACAAAGAAAAAGAGTATCGACCATGGGAACGTATAAAGCTGAAGACGATTATGATCACCTCTTCAAGGTTGTCTTAACAGGAGATTCCGGTGTCGGAAAATCAAATCTGCTCTCCCGGTTCACCCGAAACGACTTCAGTCACGACTCACGCTCGACCATTGGCGTCGAGTTCGCCACACGTAGCATCCAAATCGACGAAAAAATTGTGAAAGCTCAGATATAGGACACGGCCGGCCAAGAAAGGTCAACAACTAATTAAGGTGGACATAAAAACCAAACCGTATCAAATATTAATCTAAATCAAATTTAATGATTTCTAATCATGATCGGCAAGTTCGATTAAAATTAAATATTAACAAATGTTAACTCATGTTTCCAATCACATCCATAGTTAGACTCGTTACTATCTAAAATCGCCACTCGTTACTCAAGTTCGATTAAAAGTAGAACCGAACCAAACCAACTAAACATTTATTTAAATTATATAAAGTATAGAAGTGTTGATGCTGTAAATTAATGATTTTTATTTCATTCTATGTCAAAGAGAGAAATAATATTGGGAAAAGTGACGGAGACGGAAGCGTTTCTTGTAAAAGGGGTAACGAAAGAAAACTCAACCCGTTGATTCCTTGAATGCCGGTGAAGAACTTCTTCTTCTTGACCTTGTTGATTTGAGAGATCAAATACCAAGAACAAGGATTAAAACGAGGATACTCTTCTCTTAGCAAAAGCTTTATTAATCAAATCAAGTATGACTTTCTTAAGTCCTAAAGACAAACTATTTATAAGCTAATTCTTTTATAAGAAAGGAAAACTACTCTTAAAGAATAAAGAAAAATAAACTAAAACGCCTCAATGTAACAAAAAGAAAAATTTGAATCTTGTCGAAGAAGAAAGAAAAGATGGGCAGCATCATGTCCCTCCAGAGAGAAGAAGATTCATCCCTGAATCTGAAGTCGGATTATCACCCATGAATGGAAACACATATTTCACGTTGATGACACCAGTGGTACGAAATATGATATGGCAATCGTAGGCGATAGGCATTTGCATTAATACGCTCAAGAACTTCTACGGGACCAATTTTGTGAGAATTCAGCTTATTATATTCATGGAGTGGCATTCTATCTTTGGTTAATACAACCCAGACGAGATCACATGGGCTAAACTCAACGACTCGGAGATGCTTATCCGCTGCAGTTTTGTAATGTATCGAAGATGCTTCAAGATTACGTTGTGTTTGTTGATGCAAATACTGTAGTTCGTCTACAAAATCAACGACTCGACCATGCTTTCGGGTTCGATCAGGCAAGGAAGAAAAGTCAAGTGGATAACTGAAAGGGGCTAAAACCCAAACTCCGGTTAGTAGCGTAGTTATGAGCAAACTCTGCTTGAGGAAGTATTGAATCCCAAGATTTGATATTGTCCCCCAGAAGACTCCGAAGCAAATTGCCTAAAGAAAGATTAGTGACCTCGGTTTGTCCATTCGTTTGTGGATGGTATGCAGTACTCATATCAAGACTTGTGTTCAATAATTTCCATACGGACCTCCAAAAGTGACTCAGAAATCGCGTGTCGCGGTCTGACACAATTGATGACGAACGAACGGCCATGTAAACGATAAATTTCACAAAAGAACAATTGAGTGACGATACCATCATCTGTGGTGCGTTTACAAGCCACAAAATGGTGCCATTTTTTAAAAAACGATCAACAAAAACAAAGATCGAATCAGTGCGCTTTTGTGTACGAGGAAGTCCGAGAACAAAATCCTTATCAGTCCACGGTTGAGTTGGAACATGAAACAACCAAGCTTTTTTTAATTTATTAATCCGAATTAATAATCCCATAATTATTAATTATCTAATGAAATTATTTGGTTTAATTTGATTGGTGTTTCTCCGCTGGTTTTGCTTGTTGTATGGGATTAATTGTTTCATCAACAATAATCTAAATCCCCTATTCAACAAAGCTAGCAACCTAAACACCAATATCAACTTAGTTCAACAAAGCATAAAAGAAATTCTTAATCATCCTCTTCCTACGCCATGATTTCGCGGTCACACTTTTCCTTTACCTGCACACATGGAACAAAGAGTTGCGTAAGTATAATTACAAATACTTAGTGAGACGGTCATCCCATATACGGTCTAGCACTCAGACTCAACAATGTTAATAAAATACACAACATTGATACAACAACAACAACACATCAACAATTGAAAGATCATCAATTAACAAAACTCAAAACCACAAAATTATCTCTGGTGTCGATCGACAGCAAGCAATTGTGTCGATTGTCACCGATCAACTAGTGTCGATCGACACCAAGCAATGGTGTCAATCGACACCTGTCGCAGAAAAACATTTTGATCAAGTCGTCTCCTCTCTGACTCGATAACGAACATCGACTAATCAATTCTCTGCACCAAAAATGATAACCACACAATCCAATAACATAAACACAGAAAACACAATTCACAATCATCCAATTCCACAAACACACAATTTTATCAACCTAAATAACTCAGAAACCATGGTCACGCACTTACTTTGGTTTGACGAAGGAAACGAAAAGAAAGGATTGATGAACAAAGAATGACAGCCACAAAAATCACAAATCAAAACACTACGATTCTTATTTTTGCCTATTGTTCATGGATTCACGAAGAAATACCGATGAACTCTTTCTCTTTTGATCAAAATCTCAAGAACACTAACAATTCTTTTAATCTCTCCTTAATCTCTCCAAAAAATACTGATTTTTTTCCCTAAACTTGACATAACGACCAAAACCTTTTTATACTCGAGCCCTAGGATTTTCCTAAACCGACACCCACACATGGTGTCGATCGACACCCCTACCAAAATATAAGAATTCCACATGACTAAAACCTCCGGTCAACTCAAAAATCAAACCTAAAGAGCTCCACATCTTATGAAACATCAAAATATAAGAAAACTTCATCCTATAAATCCCAAAATGTATAATCGTTATAACAAAACAAAAAATACATGAATCAAAAGCAACAATAACACCAAGGTAACTCTGAAACCGGAACCACACATATAAAACAACCCTCCAGTGTTTGAATCGTCTTCTTAGACTGCCCATCCGACTGAGGATGATAGGTTGTACTCATATGCACCTTAGTGCCCAACTCAACATGAAACACCCTCCAAAACTCTGACGTAAACTTGGGATCCTTGTCTGACACAATACTGGCTGGCACTCCATGCAGCCTCACAATCTCCTTCACATACTTCTTAGCCAAAACCGCTGCTCCATCAGTCTTCTTAATGGCCCAAAAATGTGCCGACTTAATCAGATGATCCACCATCACCCTGATAGCATCAAACATCTGCGAGTTAGGTAATCCCACGTCAAAGCTCATCGTATTCATATCCCACTTCCATTCAGGAATGGGCAAACCATGCATCAACTCACTCGGAACCTGATGCTCCGCCTTCAGTAGCTGATATGTATAACACGCTACGACCCAATAGCCGATATTACTCGGGAACACACACCCGAACCTTGAGGTCTATAACCAGTTACATGTGTATGCCACAATTAGACATTGATTACTCATACTCATCCCAACATCTTCACACTCTTAGGAATACATCCCTTGGGCTAATGATACCGTTGTCACTCCACTCTCAGGATGTCTCTCTCAAGGTATGGGTATATAGGAATTATGCTTCCATTAGAGTAATCAATTCATACGTGTACAAGCACCAGATACTCTGAACAAACTGCCTTCGACGCATCAATCACACCCTGATCACTCTTCTGAGCCACTCGAATCCTACTTAGAAGGTCTACCTGATCAGCTGCCTCAAAACCTAACGGCTCCTGCGAAAAAGTACATAAGCGTAAAGTGCTAATCTTGCCCACTAACGCCTCAATAACCTGCTCTCGAGCCGAATAAACTCTCTGACGACTTAGAGCATTTGCCACCAGGTTAGTCTTACCTAGATGGTACACAATTTCAAGATCATAATCTACCAGCAACTCTTCCTAACGCCTCTGCCTCATACTCCGTAATGGCTGAGTAAAGATATGATGCAAATTTTTGTGATTCGAAAAAAATATGCACTCTCCCGCCATAGAGATAAGATCTCAAAATCTTCAAAGCGAACACCACTGTACGAAACTCAAGATCATGGGTAGGATAATTGCGCTCACCTTCCCTTAACTACCTCGAAGCATACGCAATCATTCTGCCCTCCTGCATCAGCACACATCCCGCACCAACTCTTGAAGCCTCAGTGTACACTGTATAAAGCTTACCCGGCTTGGCAACGCCAACACATGTGTACTCATCAGCATCTCCTTTAGCTTTGCAAAGCTGTCCTCACACTCTTGCGACCATACAAACGAGACATCCTTCCCGGTCAGCTTCGTCATCGACTAAGCCATACTAGCAAAGCCTTTGACGCATCACTGATAATATCCTGCCAACCCATGAAAAATCCTGATCTCTGTGGCATTACTCAGTCTAGGCCAATCTCAGATTACCTCTCTCTTTGCTGAATCCACCGACTCTCCCTCTACATTCAATATGACCAAGAAATCCCATCTCTCACTGCCATAAGCTACACTTACTCAGCTTGGCAAACAACTTTTGCTCCCGAAGCTTCTCCAAAACCAACCTCACATGCACCTCATGCTCCTCAAGAGTCCTCGAATACACAGAATATCATCAATTAAGAAGATCACAAAATATCCAGATAATCCTAGAACACACCGTTCATCAAACGCATGAACATTGCTAGTGCTTCTGTTAGCCCAAACCACATTACTACAAACTCACAGTGACCATATCTCGTCCTGAAGGCCGTCTTCCGAACATCTACCTAATCAATCAGAATCTGATGGTACTTGGAGAACCAAGTAGCACTCCAAGGCTCGTGGGGCCACCATGTACGACGGTCGGTACGTTAGTCCGGGAGGCTCGAAATTTTGTTTACTGACCCTGCAAATTACCACGCGATCTTCCCCGTGTTTTATCCTCACTCACACAATACGAGAAATGACTTCCTAGTAGGTCACCTATCATGAGATTGCTCTAGCTCAAGCGCGCTTAACTCTGGCGTTTTCTCAATACCTGTGACCGAAAAGATAAGTACACTTTGGTGATATAGGTAGCCAAATCAATTCTTTCAAGCCTCTCTGCATATACTGCATTACCACATATGCCTTAAAACCGGGGTATCACATTACTTATTTTTCACAGTGATTCGGTTAAGTCCCCGGTAATCAATACACAATAGAAAACTCCTATCCATCATCTTCTCAAGCAGCACGAGCGCTTTCCACGGTGAAGTACTCGATCGAATAAACCCCCTTACTCGACAAATCCTGTAACTGCTTCTTTAGCTTTGCAAATTCTACTGGAGTCATCTTGTAAGGTAACTTAGATATAGGCGCTATCCCGAGCTCTAGCTCAACCGTGATGGGTTAGACCGAGACGGAAAAATTCCCTTCAGCGACTATAAACATCCTTGAAATCCCGAACAACCTTGATGTCCCTCAGTGCAACCTCATCTACAGACTCCGGCATCATAATCATCGCCAAATACGCCTTGCAATCCCGCTTAATCCCCCGCTCCGCCTAAATAGCAAAAATCACAAGACTTCTCTGAGGACGGTATCAAACCCCAAAACACCAACTTCCCTCCCTCCCGCTCGAGCATCACTCGGCCGCGATAAAAATCTAGATGGACCCTATAATGCACCAACCAATTCATTCCCTAAAATAACATCATACATCTCCACCAGACTAATCACCAAGACACCACAAGCCAAAGATATATGTAATACTCATCTTATTAATTTTAAATTGTAATAATCGTTTTAACACCAAAGGAAAATACAAAATCCAAAAATATCATAGCCAAAACTAAAACTCTAAAATTGGAAACCAAAAACGAACACAACTCTATACTCAACCTGCTCCCTCAAATCCTCCTCGAATGCTGCAGTTATTTTTGCTACTAGCTGCACCGCTGCCACTACCATCTATGGCAAGTTGAGATACTTAGCCTTCATATGTGATATGCTACAATTATCCCTAGAGCTATACTCTCAAATTAAGTGATCGCATGTATCGAAATCCACAGGGAATCGATTAACACAATAGATTTTCAAGTTCAAATTATTCTAAGAGAATGATGTTAATTAAACTAATAAGAAAACAATAAACAGTGATGGTTGATGTGCTTTAAAGTCAATAAAAGACAAGCGCTAGGGCTTAGGAAATTCGCAGGAATGATTACAAATGGAAGAGTAAACTTACTATCGGGATATTTATGAAGTGCAAGTCTAGAAATCAAAACACTAATGTAAAATAAATCAACTGTCGTTGCAAATATTATCTATGTCTAAACCTTAGAAAGCCAAATGTCATGGCGAATTCATATTGATCTAAACAAGCTTTAAAATCATGTTCGATTTAGTTCACAAAGATGTTAAACCAAATTTCTTTGCGAAAAGTCTCTTTGCTCACCTATGATTTGATTCTAGTAATCTAATAATTTTGTCACATCTATTAAACAACCTAATATTTCTAATCTAAGGTGATCAATTATAAATCAAAGTTAATGCGATCAAGGTGTATAATAATATGATAAAATCCCAATAGTAAATAAATCCTAACAACTTCATTGAGGTCGGTCTCACATCCTGAAACACCAACCTCCCTTCCTCGCGCTTGAGCACCACTCGGCCACGATAACAATCCAGATAGACTCTATAATGCACCAACCAATTCATTCCCAAAAAAGACATCATACATCTCCACCAGGACACCACAAGCCAAAGAGATGTAAAATACTCATATTATAAATTTCAAATTGTAATAATCGTTTTAACACCAAATGAAAATACAAAATCCAAAAACATGATAGCCAAAACTAAAACTCTGAAATTGGAAAACAAAAATGAACACAACTCAATACTCGACCTGCTCCCTCATATCCTCCTTGATAGCTGCAATATTTGCGCTACTAGATATACCACTTCCACTGCCATCTGCGGCAACTTGGGACGCTTGGCCTTCATATGTGATATGCTCATATTATCCCTAGAGCTACTCTCTAAAAATTAAGAGATTGCCTGCAGTACTTAAGGTATCGAAATCCACATGGAATCGATTAACACAATAGATTTTCAAATTCAAATTATGCTAAGAGAATGATGGTAATTAAACTAATAAGAAAACAATAAACAGTGATGGTTGATGTGCTTTAAAGTCAATAAAAGATAAGCGCTAGGCCTTCGGAAATTCGCAGGATTGATTACAAATGGAAGAATAAATTTACTATCGGGATATTTATGAAGTGCAATTCTAGAACTCAAAACACTAATGTAAAATAAATCAACTATCGTTGCAAATATTATCTATGTCTAAACCTTAGAACGCCAACTGTCGTGACGAATTCATATTGATCTAAACAAGCCTTAAAATCATGTTCGATTTAGTTCACAATGATGTTAAACCAAATTTCTTTGCGAAAAGTCTCTTTGCTCACCTATGATTTGGTTCTAGTAATCTAATAATGTTGTCACATCTATTAAACAACCTAATATTTCTAATCTAAGGTGATCAATTATAAATCAAAGTTAATGCGATCAAGGTGTATAATAATATGATAAAATCCCAATAGTAAATAAATCCTAACAACTTCATTGAGGTCGGTCTCACATCCTGAAACACCAACCTCCCTTCCTCGCGCTTGAGCACCACTCGGCCACGATAACAATCCAGATAGACTCTATAATGCACCAGCCAATTCATTCCCAAAAATGACATCATACATCTCCACCAGGACACCACAAGCGATAGATATGTAAAATACTCATATTATAAATTTCAAATTGTAATAATCGTTTTAACACCAAATGAAAATACAAAATCCAAAAACATGATAGCCAAAACTAAAACTCTGAAATTGGAAAACAAAAATGAACACAACTCAATACTCGACCTGCTCCCTCATATCCTCCTTGATAGCTGCAATATTTGCGCTACTAGATATACCACTTTCACTGCCATCGGCGGCAACTTGGGACGCTTGACCTTCATATGTGATATTCTCATATTATCCCTAGAGCTACTCTCTCAAAATTAAGAGATTGCCTGCAGTACTTAAGGTATCGAAATCCACATGGAATCGATTAACACAATAGATTTTCAAATTCAAATTATGCTAAGAGAATGATGTTAATTAAACTAATAAGAAAACAATAAACAGTGATGGTTGATGTGCTTTAATGTCAATAAAAGATAAGCGCTAGGCCTTCGGAAATTCGCAGGAATGATTACAAATGGAAGAATAAATTTACTATCGGGATATTTATGAAGTGCAATTCTAGAACTCAAAACCCTAATGTAAAATAAATCAACTGTCGTTGCAAATATTATCTATGTCTAAACCTTAGAAAGCCAACTGTCGTGGCGAATTCAGATTGATCTAAACAAGCCTTAAAATCATGTTCGATTTAGTTCACAATGATGTTAAACAAAATTTCTTTGCGAAAAGTCTCTTTGCTCACCTATGATTTGGTTCTAGTAATCTAATAATGTTGTCACATCTATTAAACAACCTAATATTTATAATCTAAGGTGATCAATTTTAAATCAAAGTTAATGCAATGAAGGTGAAGAATAAATATGATGAAATCCCAATAGTAAATAAATCTTAACAACTTCCTTGAGGTCGGTCTCACACCCTGAAACACCAACCTCCCTCCCTCGCGCTTGAGCACCACTCGCCCATGATAACAATCAAAATGGACTCTATAATGCACCAGCCAATTCATTCCCAAAAATGACATCATACATCTCCACCAGACTAATCACCAAGATACCACAAGCCAAAGATATGAAATACTCATCTTATAAATTTCAAATTGTAATAATCGTTTTAACACCTAACGAAAATACAAAATCCAAGAACATCACAGCCAAAACCAAAACTCTGAAATTGGGAAACAAAAAGGAACACAGCTCTATACTCGACTTGATCCCTCCGATCCTCCTCGATTGCTGCAGTTATTTGCGCTACTAGTTGCACCACTGCCAGTGCCATCTGCGGTAACTTGGGACACTTGGCCTTCATAATAGATATGCTCAAATTATCCTTAGAGCTACTCTCTCAAACTAAGAGATTGCGTGCATTACGTAGGGTATTGAAATCCACATGGAATCAATTAACACAATAGATTTTCAAGTTCAAACTATGCTAAGAGAATTATGTTAATTAAACTAATAAGAAAACAATAAACAGTAATGGTTGAAGTGCTTTAAGTCAAAAAAAAAGACAAGCGCTAGGCCTTAGGAAATTCGCCAGAATGATTACAAATTGAAGAATAAACTTACTATCAGGATATTTATGAAGTGCAATTCTATAACTCAAAACACTAAGGTAAAATAAATCAATCGTCGTTGATAATATTATCTATGTCTAAACCTTAGAAAACCAATTGTCGTTGCGAATTTAGATTGATCTAAATAAGCCTTAAAATCATGTTCGATTTGTTCACAAAGATGTTAAACCAAGTTTCTTTGCGAATAGTCTCTTTGCTCACCTATGATTAGGTTCTAGTAATCTAATAATGTTGTCACATCTATTAAACAACCTAATATTTCTAATCTAAGGTGATCAATTATAAATCAAAGTTAATGCGATCAAGGTGTATAATAATATGATAAAATCCCAATAGTAAATAAATCCTAACAACTTCATTGAGGTCGGTCTCACATCCTGAAACACCAACCTCCCTTCCTCGCGCTCGAGCACCACTCGGCCACGATAACAATCCAGATGGACTCTATAATGCACCAGCCAATTCATTCCCAAAAATGACATCATATATCTCCACCACACTAATCACCAAGACACCACAAGCGAAAGATATGTAAAATACTCATCTTATAAATTTCAAATTGTAATAATCATTTTAACACCAAACGAAAATACAAAATCCAAAAACATCATAACAAAAACTAAAACTCTGTAATTGGAAAACAAAAATGAACACAACTCTATACTCGACCTGCTCCCTGAGATCCTCCTTGATAGCTGCAATATTTGTGCTACTAGCTACACCACTTCCACTGCCATCTGTGGCAACTTGGGACGCTTGGCCTTCATATGTGATATGCTCAAATTATCCCTAGATCTACTCTCTCAAAATTAAGAGATTGCCTGCAGTACTTAAGGTATCGAAATCCACATGGAATCGATTAACACAATAGATTTTCAAATTCAAATTATGCTAAGAGAATGATGGTAATTAAACTAACAAGAAAACAATAAATAGTAATGGTTGATGTGCCTTAAAGTCAATAATAGGCAAGCGCTAGGCCTTCAGAAATTCGCAGGAATGATTACAAATGGAAGAATAAACTTACTATCGGGATATTTATGAAGTGCAATTCTAGAACTCAAAACACTAATGTAAAATAAATCAATTGTCGTTGCAAATATTATCTATGTCTAAACCTTAGAAAGCCAACTGTCGTGGCAAATTCAGATTGATCTAAACAAGCCTTAAAATCATGTTCGATTTAGTTCACAATGATGTTAAACAAAATTTCTTTGCGAAAAGTCTCTTTGCTCACCTATGATTTGGTTCTAGTAATCTAATAATGTTGTCACATCTATTAAACAACGTAACATTTATAATCTAAGGTGATCAATTTTAAATCAGAGTTAATGCAATGAAGGTGAAGAATAAATATGATGAAATCCCAATAGTAAATAATTCTTAACAACTTCCTTGAGGTCGGTCTCACACCCTGAAACACCAACCTCCCTCTCTCGCGCTTGAGCACCACTCGGCCACGATAACAATCAAAATGGACTCTATAATGCACCAGCCAATTCATTCCCAAAAATGACATCATACATCTCCACAAGACTAATCACCAATACACCACAAGCCAAAGATATGAAATACTCATCTTATAAATTTCAAATTGTAATAATCGTTTTAACACCTAACAAAAAATACAAAATCCAAAACCATCAGAGCCGAAACCAAAACTCTGAAATTGGGAAACAAAAAGGAACACAGCTCTATACTCGACCTGATCCCTCCGATCCTCCTCGATTGCTGCAGTTATTTGCGCTACTAGTTGCACCAATGCCAGTGCCATCTGCGGTAACTTGGGACACTTGGCCTTCATAATAGATATGCTCAAATTATCCTTAGAGCTACTCTCTCAAACTAAGAGATTGCGTGCATTATGTAGGGTATTGAAATCCACATGGAATCGATTAACACAATAGATTTTCAAGTTCAAACTATGCTAAGAGAATTATGTTAATTAAACTAATAAGAAAACAATAAACAGTGATGGTTGATGTGCTTTAAATCAAAAAAAGACAAGCGCTAGGCCTTAGGAAATTCGCATGAATGATTACAAATTGAAGAATAAACTTACGATCGGGATATTTATGAAATGCAATTCTAGAACTCAAAACACTAAGGCAAAATAAATCAATTGTCGTTGATAATATTATCTATGTCTAAACCTTAGAAAACCAATTGTCGTTGCGAATTTAGATTGATCTCAACAAGCCTTAAAATCATGTTCGATTTGTTCACAAAGATGTTAAACCAAGTTTCTTTGCGAATAGTCTCTTTGCTCACCTATGATTTGGTTCTAGTAATCTAATAATTTTGTCACATCTATTAAACAACCTAATATTTCTAATCTAAGGTGATCAATTTTAAATCAAAGTTAATGCAATCAAGGTGTATAATAATATGATAAAATCCCAATAGTAAATAAATCCTAACAACTTCATTGAGGTCGGTCTGACATCCTGAAACACCAACCTCCCTTCCTCGCGCTCGAGCACCACTCGGCCACGATAACAATCCAGATGGACTCTATAATGCACCAGCCAATTCATTCCCAAAAATGACACCATAGATTTCCACCACACTAATCAGCAAGACACCACAAGCCAAAGATATGTAAAATACTCATCTTATAAATTTCAAATTGTAATAATCGTTTTAACACCAAACGAAAATACAAAATCCAAAAAAATCATAACCAAAACTAAAACTCTGTAATTGGAAAACAAAAATGAACACAACTCTATACTCGACCTGCTCCCTCAGATCCTCCTTGATAGCTGCAGTATTTGCGCTACTAGCTACACCACTTCCACTGCCATCTGCGGCAACTTGGGACGCTTAGCCTTCATATGTGATATGCTCAAATTATCTCTAGAGCTACTCTCTCTAAATTAAGAGATTGCCTACAGTACTTAAGGTATCGAAATCCACATGGAATCGATTAACACAAAAGATTTTCAAATTCAAATTATGCTAAGAGAATGATGTTAATTAAACTAATAAGAAAACAATAAACAGTGATGGTCGATGTGCTTTAAAGTCAATAAAAGACAAGCGCTAGCCTTCGGAAATTCGCAGGAATGATTACAATTGGAAGAATAAACTTACTATCGGGATATTTATGAAGTGCAATTCTAGAACTCAAAACACTAATGTAAAATAAATCAATTGTCGTTGCAAATATTATCTATGTCTAAACCTTTGAAAGCCAATTGTCGTGGAGAATTCAGATTGATCTAAACAAGCCTTAAAATCATGTTTGATTTAGTTCACAATGATGTTAATCCAAATTTCTTTGCGAAAAGTCTCTTTGCTCACCTATGATTTTGTTCCAGTTATCTAATAATGTTGTCACATCTATTAAACAACCTAATATTTATAATCTAAGGTGATCAATTTTAAATCAGAGTTAATGCAATCAAGGTGAAGAATAAATATGATGAAATCCTAATAGTAAATAAATCTTAACAACTTCCTTGAGGTCGGTTTCACACCCTGAAACACCAACCTCCCTCCCTCGCGCTTGAGCACCACTCGGCCACGATAACAATCAAAATGGACTCTATAATGCACCAGCCAATTCATTCCCAAAAATGACATCATATATCTCCACCAGACTAATCACCAAGACACCACAAGCCAAAGATATGAAATACTCATCTTATAAATTTCAAATTATAATAATCGTTTTAACACCTAACGAAAATACAAAATCCAAAAACATCACAGCCAAAACTAAAACTCTGAAATTGGGAAACAAAAAGGAACAGAGCACTATACTCGACCTACTCCCTCCAATCCTCCTCGATTGTTGCAGTTATTTGCGCTACTAGCTGCACCACTGCCAGTGCCATCTGCGGCAACTTGGGACACTTGGCATACATAATAGATATGCTCAAATTATCTTTAGAGCTACTCTCTCAAACTAAGAGATTGCGTGCATTACGTAGGGTATCGAAATCCACAGGAAATTGATTAACACAATAGATTTTCAAGTTCAAATTATGCTAAGAGAATTATGTTAATTAAACTAGTAAGAAAACAATAAACAGTGGTGGTTGAAGTGCTTTAAGTCAAAAAAAGACAAGCGCTAGGCCTTAGGAAATTCGCATGAATGATTACAAATTGAAGAATAAACTTAGTATCGGGATATTTATGAAGTGAAATTCTAGAACTCAAAACACTAATGTAAAATATATCAACTGTTGTTGCAAATATTATCTATGTCTAAACCTTATAAACCAACTATCGTGGCGAATTCAGATTGATCTAAACAAGCCTTAAAATCATGTTCGATTTAGTTCACAAAGATGTTAAACCAAATTTCTTTGCAAAAAGTCTCTTTGCTCACCTATGATTTGGTTCTAGTAATCTAATAATGTTGTCACATCTATTAAACAACCTAATATTTCTAATCTAAGGTGATCAATTTTAAATCAAAGTTAATGCGATCAAGGTGTATAATAATATGATAAAATCCCAATAGTAAATAAATCTTAACAACATCATTGAGGTCGGTCTCACATCCTGAAACACCAACCTCCCTTCCTCGTGCTCGAGCACCACTCGGCCACGATAACAATCCAGATGGACTCTATAAAGCACCAGCCAATTCATTCCCAAAAGTGACATCATACATTTCCACCAGACTAATCACCAAGAGACCACAAGCCAAAGATATATGAAATACTCACCTTATAAATTTTAAATTGTAATAATTGTTTTAACACCTAACAAAAATACAAAATCCAAAAACATCATAGCCAAAACTAAAACTCTGAAATTGGGAAACAAAAAGAAACACAGCTCTATACTCGACCTGCTCCCTCAGATCCTCCTCCATTGCTGCAGTTACTTGCGCTACTAGCTGCACCACTGCCAATGCCATCTGCGGTAACTTGGGACACTTGGCCTTCATAATAGATATGCTCAAATTATCCTTAGAGCTACTCTCTCAAACTAAGAGACTGTGAGCATTACGTAGGGTATCAATATCCACAGGGAATTATGCTAAGAGAAATATGTTAATTAAATTAACACAATAGATTTTCAAGTTCAAATTATGCTAAGAGAAATATGTTAATTAAACTAACAAGAAAACAATAAACAGTGATGGTTGATGTGCTTTAAAGTCAATAAAAGACAAGCGCTAGGCCTTCGGAAATTCGCAGGAATGATTACAATTGGAAGAATAAACTTACTATCGGGATATTTATGAAGTGCAATTCTAGAACTCAAAACACTAATGTAAAATAAATCAATTGTCGTTGCAAATATTATCTATATCTAAACCTTAGAGAGCCAACTGTCGTGGCGAATTCATATTGATCTAAACAAGCCTTAAAATCATGTTCGATTTAGTTCACAATGATGTTAATCCAAATTTTTTTTCGAAAAGTCTCTTTGCTCACCTATGATCAGGTTCCAGTAATCTAATAATGTCGTCACATCTATTAAACAACCTAATATTTCTAATCTAAGGTGATCAATTTTAAATCAGAGTTAATGCAATCAAGGTGAAGAACAAATATGATAAAATCCTAGTAGTAAATAAATCTTAACAACTTCCTTGAGGTCGGTTTCACACCCTGAAACACCAACTTCCTTCCCTCGCGCTTGAGCACCACTCGGCCACGATAACAATCAAAATGGACTCTATAATGCACCAGCCAACCCAAAAATGACATCATACATCTCCCCCAGACTAATCACCAAGACACCACAAGCCTAAGATATGAAATACTCATCTTATAAATTTCAAATTGTAATAACCGTTTTAACACCTAACGAAAATACAAAATCCAAAAACATCACAGCCAAAACTAAAACTCTGAAATTGGGAAACAAAAAGAAACACAGCTCTATACTCGACATGCTCCCTCCGATCCTCCTCGATTGCTTCAGTTGTTTGCGCTACTAGTTGCACCACTGCCAGTGCCATCTGCGGCAACTTGGGACACTTGGCCTTCATAATAGATATGCTCAAATTGTCCTTAGAGCTACTCTATCAAACTAAGAGATTGCGTGCATTACGTAGGGTATGAAAATCCACAGGGAATCGATTAACACAATAGATTTTCAAGTTCAAATTAGGCTAAGAGAATTATGTTAATTAAACAAATAAGTTCAAATATTATCTACGTCTAAAACTTAGAAAGCCAACTGTCGTTGCAAATTCAGATTGATCTAAACAAGCCTTAAAATCATGTTCGATTTAGTTCACAAAGATTTTAAACCAAATTTCTTTGCGAATAGTCTCTCTGCTCACCTATGATTTAGTTCCAGTAATCTAATAATATTGTCACATCTATTAAACAACCTAATATTTCTAATCTAAGGTGATCAATTTTAAATCAGAGTTAATGCGATCAACGTGAAGAATAAATATGATGCGATCCCAATAGTAAATAAATCCTAACAACTTCCTGTGAGGTCGGTATCACACCCTTATACACCAACCTCCCTCCCTCGTGCTCGAGCACCACTCGGCCGGAATAACAATCCAGATAGACTCTATAAAGCATCAGCCAATTCATTCCCAAAAGTGACATCATACATCTCCACCAAACTAATCACCAAGACACCACAAGCCAAAGATATATAAAATACTCATCTAATATATTAAATTTTAAATTGTAATAATTGTTTTAACACCTAACGAAAATACAAAATCCAAAAACATCATAGCCAAAACTAAAACTCTGAAATTGGGAAACAAAAAGAAACACAGCTCTATACTCGACCTGCTCCCTCAGATCCTCCTCCATTGCTGCAGTTATTTGCGCTACTAGTTGCACCACTGCCACTGCCATCTGCGGTAACTTGGGACACTTGGCCTTCATAATAGATATTCTCAAATTATCCTTAGAGCTACTCTCTCAAACTAAGAGATTGTGAGCGTTACGTAGGCTATCAAAATCCATAGGGAATCGATTAACAAAATAGATTTTCAAGTTCAAATTAAGCTAAGAGAATTATGTTAATTAAACTAATAAGAAAACAATAAACAGTGATGGTTGATGTGCTTTAAAGTCAATAAAAGACAAGCGCTAGGCCTTAGGAAATTCGCAGGAATAATTACAAATTGAAGAGTAAACTTACTATCAGGATATTTATGAAGTGCAAGTCTAGAACTCGAAACACTAATGTAAAATAAATATTGTCGTTGCAAATATTATATATGTCTAAACCTTAGAAAGCCAACTATCGTTACAAATTCAGATTGATCTAAACAAGCCTTAAAAATCATGTTCGGTTTAGTTCACAAAGATGTTAAGCCAAATTTCTTTTCGAATAGTTTCTCTGCTCACCTATGATTTGGTTACAGTAAACTAATATTGTTGTCACATCTATTAAACAACCTAATATTTCTAATCTAATTATGCTAAGAGAATTATGTTAATTAAACTAACAAGAAAACAATAAACAGTGATGGTTGATGTGCTTTAAAATCAATAAAAGACAAGCGCTAGGCCTTAGGAAATTCACAGGAATGATTTCAAATTGAAGAATAAACTTACTATCGGGATATTTATGAAGTGCAATTCTAGAACTTAAAACACTAAGGTAAAATAAATCAATTGTCGTTGATAATATTATCTATGTCTAAACCTTAGAAAACCAATTGTCGTTGCGAATTTAAATTGATCTAAACAAGCCTTAAAATCATGTTCGATTTGTTCACAAAGATGTTAAACCAAGTTTCTTTGCGAATAGTCTCTTTGCTCACATGTGATTTGGTTCCAGTAATCTAATAATGTTGTCACATCTATTAAAAAACATAATTTTTCTAATCTAAGGTGATCAATTTTAAATCAGAGTTAATGCAATCAAGGTGAAGAATAAAGATAATGTAATCCCAATAGTAAATAAATCTTAACAACTTCCTCTGAGGTCGGTCTCACACCCTTAAACACCAACCTCCCTCCCTCACGCTCGAGCACCAGTTGGCCGCGATAACAATCCAGATGGATTCTATCAACAATGACATCCTACATCTCCACTAGACTAATCACCAAGACACCACAAGCCAAAGATATATGAAATATTCATCTTATAAATTTCAAATTATAAGAATCGTTTTAACAGCAAACGAACATACAAAAATCTAAAGAAATCATAGCCAAATCTTAAACTCTGAAATTGGAAAACAAAAAGGAACACAACTCTATACTCGACCTGCTCCCTCAGATCCTCCTCGATTGCTGCAGTTATTTGCGTTACTAGCTGCACCATTGCCACTGCCATCTGCGAGAACTTGAGACACTTGGGCTTCATATTTGATATGCTCAAATTATCCCTAGAGCTACTCTCTCAAATTAAGAGATCGCGTACTTAGAGTATCGAAATCCACATGGAATTGATTAACACAATAGATTTTCAAGTTCTAATTATGCTAAGAGAATGATGTTAATTAAACTAAGAAAACAATAAACAGTGATGGTTGATATGCTTTAAATTCAATAAAAGACAAGCGCTATGCCTTAGGAAATTTTGAGGAATGATTACAAATTGAAGAATAAACTTACAATCGGGATATATATGAAGTGCAATTCTAGTACTCAAAACACTAATGTAAAATAAATCAACTGTCGTTGCAAATATTATCTATGTCTAAACCTTTGAAAGCCAACTGTCGTTGCAAATTCAGATTGATCTAAACAAGCCTTAAAATCATGTTCGATTTAGTTCACAAAGATGTTAAGTCAAATTTCTTTGCGAATAGTTTCTCTACTCACAATTGATTTGGTTATAGTAATCTAATTATGTTGTCACATCTATTAAACAACCTAATATTTCTAATCTAAGGTGATCAATTTTAAATCAGAGTTAATGCAATCAAAGTGAAGAATAAATATGATGCAATCCTAATAGTAAATAAATCCTAACAACTTTTCATCATCCTTTGAAAACACTAAAACCTAACTAAGAAATTTCTCAGACATGGTGAAGGAAATAAACATCATGAATATAATAGATTTCATAAAAGAGAAAACAAAAGTTTTGAAGGAGTTCAAAATCTTCTCTAAAGGAGTCTGATTCGTCTCACCAAAGCTATGCTAAAAATCTCTCTCCAAGGTCTTAATAAAATAAAGCATAGCCTAAACAATGGCTGAAAACTAGAATAAATAGGCTAAATCACGTTTTTGGTTCAAATCGAGTCAAAATAGGAAAATCTGCAATTTCCTAATTTTCCAGAAAACCGGTCGGTTTAGCAGATTCGCTTGTCTTCACTAAAACTCTAATAACTCTCGATCCCACCGTTGGAATATCTTCCAATTACTTCCAAATGAAATCTAACTCAATGATATATCTTAGGTCAAAATATCACGCCGATCTATCGGTGGAAAATTCTTCAACGAACGCCAAACGGTTGACCCTTTTCTGCTCGTTTTCTTCCAAACTTTGCTCATTTGCCTCCAAACGTGTTTTATCCTAAAATGACTCATTGGCCCACTGCATCACCAGCTACTCTTGCACACCTCCTGGCACCACCAGCACTTGCACTAGCATTCATCTCATCCACACAATCGGATGACTCAAACATGCGCCCCTGGCCACGACCTCGGCCCCTACTTCGGTTCCTACCTCTACCACGACCTCTAGCTCCAGTATCCATCACTCTGCATTCACCAAAATACATACTAAGATACTATAAACTACAGAGAATAGAAGTCTCAAATACTTACCGCGAGTTTTCTTTAAAGGCCCGAAGAGGATCATCTAAGACTCTATAACTTGAAGAATTGACTAAATACTCATAATCAGTTCTAAACACATAGTCTCAAATCATTCAATTTACTGGCCTAAAACCGAAGGTCTCTGATACCAAAATGAAACAACCAGGTTTTTTTTTTAATTAATTAATCCAAATTTATAATCCCATAATTATTAATTCTCAATGATTAATTCGTGACAACAATCAAAACCAGTGAAAAAACACCAATGAAATTAAACCAAATAATTCCATTAGATAATTAATTCAAGCAAACCAAATCAACCAAACGATTCAACAATAATCTGAATTCCATATTCAACTAAGCTAGCAACCTAAACACCAGGTTCTACTCAGTTCAGCAAAGCATAAAAGAAATTCCTAATCATCCTCTTCCTATGCCATGATTCTGCAGTCACACTTTTCCTTTACATGCAACACATGGAACAAAGAGTTGCGTAAGTATTATCACAAATACTTAGTGAGACGGTCATCCCATCTATTGTCTAGCATTCAGGCTCAATAAAGTTAATAAAATACACAACATTGATATAACAACAACACACCAACAATCGCTAGCTCATGAATTAACAAAACACGAAACTACAAAACTGTCTATGGTGTCGATCGACCCCAAGCAATGGTGTCGATCGTCACCAATCAACTAGTGTTGATCGACACCTGTTGCAGAAGCACATTCTGATCAAGTCGTCTCCTCTCTGACTCAATCACTAACAGCGACAGATCAATTCCCTGCACCCAAAACGATAACCACACAATCCCAAACACATAAACACAGAAAACACATCTCACAATCATCCAATTCCATAAACACACAATTTTATCAACCTAAATCGCCTTGAAACAATGGTCGCGCACTCACCTTGGTTTGACAAAAGAAACAGAAAGAAAGGATTGACGAAAGGATGACAGCCACGAAAATCACGAATCAAAACACTATGATTCTGATTTTTGCCTACTGTTCACGGATTCACGAAGAAATACTGATGAACTCTCTCTCTCTTTTGATCCAAAATCTCAAGAACACTAACAATTCTCTTAATCTCTCTTTAATCTCTCCAAAAAAATACTGATTTTCTTCCCTAAACACGGCTGAACGACCAAAACCCTTTTATAATCAAGCCCTAGGGTTTTCCTAAATTGAACCGCAAGAAGACATGCATTAAAAATCAAACCAAAAAGCCTAAAAAAAATGGTGTCGATCGACCACCCTACCAAAAATCCAATTCTTATAAAAAAGAGATCCAAGTTGCATGTTGAGAAGATACTTTAGTCTGACTATCCAAGTGTTTAAGTGCGTCGTGATCGGTAAATAAGATGAAATCACGATGAATTAGGTAGTGTCTCCAATGCTTGATGGCTTGAACAATTGCATAAAATTCTATAAGTGTTGTATCGACAACAGGCACTGACAATTGTTTTACTAAAATAGGCAATGGGACCACTAGCTAGACTTAGAATCGCCCTAATTTCATGCTTGGATGCATCACAATGAAACTCAAAGGTACTCGAAAAACTGGTAGTATCAAACCGGAGCAGTAATGAGTTTAATTTTAATGAGTGCAGAGACTTGGGACGCAACCTGAGTCCATTCAAATTTTGCGTTTCTCATACAATTCGTGATTGAAGGCATGAGTGTGCTGAAGTTAGTAACAAACCGGCGTTAAAATGACGCTAAAACATGGAAGCTACGTGTCTCTGTGATCAATGTAGATTCTGGACAGTTTTTAATTGCTTTGACTTTATTGTCTTCTACAGATAAGCCATCTTAAGACACGACATAACCGAGAAATAAAACCTTATCTGTTCCAAAATTACATTTGTGCCCAGCGACAAGCAACTTCTCGTTACAGATAACAGTGAGAACGTCACGAAGATGTTTTATATGTAAGTCCATGGTAGCACTGTAAACCAATATGTCGTCAAAATAAACGACCACAAATTTGCCAATAAATTGTCGAAGAGCTTGATTCATGATGCGCATAAATGTGCTAGGTGAATTGGATAAACCAAAAGGCATAACCATCCATTCCAATAAACCCTCGTGTGTTTTAAATGTTGTCTTACATTCATCTCCTCGACAAATTCAGATTTGATGATAGCCACTTTTCAAATCAAGTTTGGAAAATATTATTGCTTTGCCAATTTGATCAAGTAAATCATCTAATCGCGGGATTGGAAATCGATAGCGAACAATGATCTTGTTAATTGGACGGCTATCGACACACATTCGCTATGATCCATCTTTCTTTGGAACCAGTAAAGCAGGGATAGCGCAAGGACTTAAACTTTCACAGATATAGCCTCGTTGTAAAAGTTCTTCCACTTTACGGCGAAGCTCTTCATGTTCTTGGGGACTCATAAAATAGTAAGGACGATTAGGTAAAGTTGTTGGATATCACGAAGCAAAGGAAGACCATGTGGAAGTTCTGATGGAAATACATTAGAAAACTTGTCGAGAAGAGCGGTAAAGGCTGAAGGTTCATCATGTATTTTTCTTGGTGCAACTGAGGAAGGAAGGAGTGCAAAAACAAAACATGTATGTCGCAAAGTCACTTCAAACTCAAAGCAAAGTAACTTTAGAGTGGAAAATGGTGTGGCACGATCAATATGGTTTTTTGTAATGGAAACCAGAGCTAGCGGTGGATCGGGAAGAAGAACAATTTTATGTTTTCCAAATATGAATGAGTATGTGGTCTTCAGACTCTTCTTGGTGGCATCTATGTCAAATAACCATGGTCTGCATAAAAGAATGTGACTAACATCCATAGGTACAATGTCACAAATAATTGTGTCCTTATAATAAGCTCTTATAGAAAGAGTAACTTATGCACGTTGGAATACACAAATCTTTGTGTCTTCGTGAAGGAGGGTGGTTTTTATGCTTGAGACACATTTTGCAAGCCAGTTCTTTGGATACCACATTTTGACAACTACCCGAGTCAATAACCAAGCTGCAAATTTTCTTATTTATTGTGCAGGTTGTGCGAAAAAATTGAGAGCTTAGGAAATCATCTTTATTTTGAGGAGGCGATAAACAAATGCTATGCAATACTTGTATTAATACTGAATCACCACGAGTGTGTTCTTCAACAATGTCAAAGCCAGATGTTTCTTCTTCAGGGGAGCTGTCGTAAATAGGATCTTGAACATACTGATTTGAATCAGCAAGTAATCCACGACGAGATTGGTTTAGGCAAGCTGTTTGTCGGTGACCCGATTCTCTGCAAGTGAAACAACAAAATGCGATAGGTCTTGTCGAACGACGGAGGCCTTGATCTTCACTTGAAACAATCAGTTCATCTTTATAGATCTTATGAGATGAATCTGCATTCTCACGAGATTGAATCTCTATTTTTCAATGAGCGGATCAGTTATAGTTGAAGAAGTTGTGCGTTGTTTACTGGTAGAAGTATTTCAGTTATTGTACAAAGAACAAAACTAGTTTTCAAAAGCTACTGCACGTCGGTGTGCTTCATATGTTGTTATAGGATCGAACAGGTGTCTTTAATCCTTCAATAAAATGTGACACAAACTGAACTTGATTGTCATATATTTCATTGCGTGTGAAGTGCTAATAAAATTCTTCTGCATAGTCATCAATGTTACGAAAAACATGTTTCAGATTTTGTAATCTCATATACATCGTGTGCTCATAGTTAAAAGGGAAAAAGTTTTGTCGCATATATTCTTAAGTTTTTTCCATGTATTGATCTTCGAAGTAAGTTCGATGAGTTTTAAGTTGCAGTCACCATGTTGTAGCGTGTCCCCTGAATTTTGATGCGACCACATGTACACAACGATCATGAGGCACTTGTTTAAATTCTAGAATTTCTTCAACAGTAGCATGCCAATCAAGTAAATCGTCTCCTCGGATCTCTCCTTGAAACTCTGGAATGTCCACCTTAAAACTAGATTACCATCTGTGATCATGAGGGTCACGTTGCTGGGGTTGGCGGTTGTTATGGTTACTGTGGAAGTGTGCTCGTTAACCTTCACCAAAAAGATTCATGTCTTTGTCATAGTTTTGATGAATGTCACGCAGAGAACGTTGTAGTGACTACAAAAGAATAGCTGTAGACTTCTCTCATAGATTGTTGGATCGTATCTTGTAGAGTAGTTTGTGAATTCTCTTGCATAGCGAAAAGAGTATGGCGCAATTCGGTCCAGTCATCGGCCAGAGCTGCATGTTCTTTTCCTTTGTGTGATGGCATGTCGATAGTCAAGTAAATTACGCAGCTTTATTAATCAAATCAAGTATGACTTTCTTAAGTCCTAAAGACGGAAGAACTTCTAGAACACTCCAATCTCTCTTCACTCCTCTCTACCACACTCCTCTTTGAACTAAAAGATTCTCTTATGTTGAGAAAAAGAGAATAACGAAAATGTCCCTCAATTCCATCATTTATGTTTTTTTAAAAGTAAAGAAATAAGAATTAATCAGCCAATGAGAGCAAAGTTCTTTTACTAATTTGTCGGCGTCGGGATAAAGATTTCTGGTGGAAATTTTTCTTTTCAATTCGATTTTTCCGATTCAATTTGATAAATGATATCAAATTCCTTCTACTAGAATCATTGAGTTGTAATTTTCAGTTGATTGGGAGTTGTTTCTCTCACATTTTCTTTTAGAGGTCGAGGTCGACGAGAAAAAATCCGGCGAAGAAATTGGGCTTATTCACTTCAGTTCGATACAAATATCAAATTCTCTCTAAAGGAAACATTGTAGCGGTGATTTTTACTTGATTGGGAGCAGTGGATTGAACATTGAAGCTTATCCCGTGAATTTGTGTGAAATGCATCTACAAACATTGAGCAATCAGCGACAGTTGAGATGAGTACAGTCTTAACCTGTAAATCTGGGTGTTGTTCCCTTTATATGTAGAGTCTTTGGTTGTATAGCCTTTGGTTGTAAAAGATTTGATTTGAAGGTTTCGGGATTGAGAGATTTCAAAGTGGTAATGTAGTTAATTGATAAATTTGCAGGAAAGAATGAACAAAACAGTTATACATACCGAATGTGGAGGAAAACATGGTAGTGGAGGTGACGGGACTAGATGGAATTCAAAAAAGGCAAAGTTTTACGCATTATCGTTTAAGGAGGAGATAACGTATGCGAATTTAGTGGATAGGATATGCAAAAAGATGGGGATCATTGAAGGGACGAGTAAGGTGAAGCTAAGTTATGTTCCTTTGCTTTTGAAACCTCCTAGAGTTTTGGATATTTTGGATGATGATGATGTTGATGGTTATATTTCGAGTGTTGATAAAGACCATTGTCTAAGTGTTTTGCGAGTGGAAGTAGTCAAGGAAGAGAATGAGGGTTTAAGGACTTCAGTTGGTGATAATGTTGGAGATAACGTTGTGGTAGATTTAGATGAGGAAAGGGATGGTGAGAATCGTCCAGATTTAGGTGATTCTTTTGGTGAGAATGATTTTTTTTGGTGAGAATGATTCTTTTGGTGAGAATGTGGTAGATTTAGGTGATGATGTTGAGTTCCCATTTGATGAACTAGATGAGCATGGTCTATATGAATGGGTTGATGGTACAGGTTTGGAATTAGGGCAGGAGTTTGTGAGAAAAAAGCAAGTGCAAAACATTGTCTTGAAAGCTTCGCTTAATGAATATTATGAATTTGACGTATTAAACACGGATAGTTGGAGATATGTTATTAAATGTCGTGCACAAGGACAAGGCTGTAAGTGGTACCTACACGTGTCGAGGCCCCAACATTCAATGAAAGCCATTTGGGTGGTTAAAAGATACCCAAAGATGTATTCATGTACCCAGACAAGTTCGAATACAAGTACAAAGACGAAAAAAGGCATGGTAAACTAGAGTTAGTGGCTGATATTATAAAGGAAGATTACTCAGGTGTATTGGAATCACCAACTCCTAAAGCTTTGATTGATATTATTCAAGAAAATTTTAGAGTCAAATTGTCGTACCCGACCGCTTTAAGAGGAAAACACTTAGCAGCTGCAATTGTTCGTGGTACTCCAGAAGAGAGTTATCAAATGTTGCCTTCCTATTTATACGTGTTAAGAGAAAATAATCTTGGTACAGTGACTAGTGTGTTGTTGGATAATCAAACTAAGAGATTCAAATACTTGTTCATTGCTTTGGAGCGTGCATTGAAGGGTTTCAATTAATGAGAAAAGTTTTACAAGTGGATGCTACATTTCTGAACCTTGGTGGTGTGCTTGTTTTTGCAGTAGCTCAGGAAGAACTGATTTTTCACGATGTTGTCATGTGTTGTACCAGATAGTAAAGAACTAGTCTTTATGAGCGACAAAAATTCTAGCCTCATCAAGACAGTAGGTGCAGTGTACCCGGAAGCTCAACATGGATATTGTGTGTTTCATTTGTCATAAAATGTGAGACAAAGAGCTCCTAACGAAAGTAAGGACTACGTTAGAGCAAAATTCAGAGAATTAGCAGGAATTTATACGACTGTTGAGTTTGAGACGGAGTATGCTAATTTTAGGAAAAGGTATCCTAAAGTGGCTCGGTATTTGGACGATAGTGTAGATGTTTCTAAATGGGCTAGGTGTTATTTCAAAGGAGCAAGGTACAATATTGAAACAACATACAGTGCTGAGTCTATGAATAATGTTTTCAAGAAAGCAAGAGGGTACGCTTTAATCCCTATGGTTGATGTGATTGTTGGAAAAATATCAGAGTGGTTTAACAAGCATCGGAAGAAAGCTGCTGCTGCGCCGAGCTCTCATAAAATGGTGGCACTTGTGGACAATGAATCGCACACAAATTGTCAAATAGGGACCAAATTAAAGGTATCCGCGCTTAATTCGATGGAACTAGAGTTTATGGTGATTGGCAAGGATGAAAAAGCGTACACGGTGGACTTGAAGTATGTGAAAAAGGACTTACGAAAGGTCAATTGTACTTGCAAACGTTGGAATGTAGACATGTATCCTTGTGTACATGCCGTAGCCGCTGCCATTGATTACGCGAAGAGTCAGGACAAAACTGTAGACATTAATGTTTATGATTTGTGTGCAGAGTAGTATTCGCCAAAGACGTGGGTGAATGCATACGAGAGGACGATCTATAAAGTCCTGCATAAGTATCAATGGTTAATTCCTTGTAATATACTTGGTGAATGTGTGTTTCTTCCAGAGTACCCGAAAAAGAAAGGAAGAAAACAAGAAACCCGTTATCGGAATCCTGGAGAAGGACCTCTTAAGAAAAGGCAAAAGACGTGTAACAAAATAATTCCTGGAAGAACACTGGAACAATGGTTCACTCCCATATCAAGATAAACGTCCGTTTTTCTATGTTATTGTTTATGATTTAAGATTTTGTAAGACTTTGCTATGGATTTAAAACTTTGTAACTGATTTAAGACATTGTTATTGGAATAAAATTTTGGTATTGTTTTAATACTTTTAGATAGGCATTGGCGTTCGGGTAACCATTTGGATTTCGGTTTGGTTAATTCGGGTTATCCAAAAATAATAAAAAAAAATTAAAATTTTTTAACTCGAGTTATCCAAAAATAATAAAAAAAATTTAAAATTTTCAAATAATATACCTTAATAAATTGATTATTTTTAGCCAAATATACCTATAATTTCCGAGTTCACTAAAAACCACTATAAAAACTATAAAATTTGCCAAAAAAATAGGTACCTATTTGGTTTTCGGTTCGGTTCGGGTTCGGTTCGGGTTCGTTTTCGGTTTTTCAGTTTTAGATATTTAGAACCCATTCGGTTATTTTTAAAAATCGGGTATTTGGAATGATTATTAACTACAACCTATTTGCTTCTCCAAGATGAGAATCAACTTTTGAAATTGTACATTTTCGAATGTTCAAACTATCATCTTACACATAATGCACCTTACACTTATAGAGTCACTTATACGTATAAATACTACTTTAAGTGTGATTTAGGCATACAATGGTTGTAGACACAAATTAGCATCTGAAAATGGTGGGAATGTGTACTTTTAGACCAAATATTATGTGTACAACTAAAAAAATATTAATTTTAGTTGGTACAACTAATATATTGTAAAATAGTAGGAATGTACAACTATGAAAAAAAATGGTACATCCAAAAATGAAGAACAACTATGTGCAATTTTGATGGTAAAACTATATGCAATGTCGGTGAGTGTGACATCATTCATGTTTAACACGTTTTATCACGTTTTTGTCATATTTATATTTTTGTCATCTTCTCTATGTACCGCGATTACAAAATCCACCGAAATAAATTACAAATAATTCAAATGTTTTTCCCAAATTATTCAAAACCCCATTGTTTTAGTTTTAGTTTTAATCCAAAACATCTCTGTTATCAAAATTCTCTTCCATTGTTTTAGTTTTCAGCAGAAGAATTACAAAGGTATGGTCACCGAGCTTTGAATTTGTGAATTTATGGATTTAGAGTTTTGGGGAATTGAGGATTTTGGTGAAATTGGATTTAGGGTTTTGGGGATATGGGCATTTTGTTCTTACAGTTGAAAATGAATTTGGGGATTTGGAGATTTTTGTGAAATTGGAAATTCATATGTTTCTAACATCTTCACAGATCTATGGGTAAAAGAGATTGAATTGGTTTATTCGGAGAATTCGATACCGGCTCCAACAACAACAATTCCTCAACTTCGGACGATGATTTCAACGATGATTGGATCATCAATAATTTCAACTACTCCGCCCATCCAGTCACAAAACTTTCGGACAATTGGGACCCAGTTGAAAAAGAAATTCTGACCAAATGCTACTGTGCAGACGGAGCGGTTGTGGTGAAAACTCAGACAATTGGTTTGGAAAGTGGAAGAAGATTCTACACATGTACCGGAGACTTGAATGTAAGAAAAACCACAATTCAATATTATTCTTATTTCACAATTACATATAATAGGATGGACATGTAATAGGATGGAAATTGCCATATTTACAAATTGTGGGACGACGCTATCATGGGAAAGATTGAGATGCTTAAGGAGAAGGGTGCAACTCTAGAGACCTCTTACAAGAAAGAGAATGAGATGCTTAAGAAAAAGGTTGCAACTGTAGTGACCTCTTACAAGAAAGAGAATGAGATGCTTAAGGACAAGGTTGCAACTTTAGAGACTTCTTACAAGGAAGAGAATGAGATGCTTAAGGAGACGGTTGTCAAACTACCAAAGTGTTTGGTGAGGTATAGGATATGTCTTCAATTTGGTTTTGAGACTTTGGTGTTAGTTTGATGTTGTTCCAAAACTATTGTTCTTGTTCTGTACTTTGGTGTCAACTTTGCTGTTTTATTTGGTTTTGTGCTTTGGCGTTAAACTATTGTATTTGGTTTTGTTCTTCATATTTCAGAACTTTGCTTCATTAATACCCGAATACACCAACAACTATAATAAGACCAACCCGAATACACCAATAATAACTCTCATTAAATAACACATAACAACTATAATAAGAATCTAAAATTAAAAAAACAAATGTTTTTCCAAACTTTTACAACATATTACTGACACAATTGCACAAATAAAGAAAATAACAATCCTCATAGTGCTTAACAAATACCATATCATGCTCTCTGTAACATTTTGGAGGTTTTATAGTTTCAATATTAGGAAATTTAAACAGATGGGCGTACGTTCCCATGTAACTTGGGTTGAAGTTAGACAACATCCTCAAGAGTTCGCTGCCTTGTTGTCTTAACTCTTCCGACCGATTACCAGCATACGTGTTAAAATACCAGCCAAGGTGGAGACATGCTAAGTCTGCTTCTCCAACACAAATTGCTAAAACAGATATGGTTAAACTAGACGGTGCATCCAAGGGTGTATGTCCATGGAGTAGGTCAATTGCGCGGTACACATCTGCACCCTTGGTTGCTAAACGTAATGCTTCAAAATATATAGCCATCTCATTTCCGACTTTAAGACACCTCTCAAAAAATATTCGCCCATGACCACCCTCGCATATGTACCTTGGAACTACGCACAATACGTAAATGTCAGCCTTCTCTAAAACATCATCCAGATACGTTATGTCTCGACCTCGTGTTCCCGCCGCTATGAACGGTCGGAGGTCATTGCAAGACCGTGCTCAAATTTTCTGAACGATTTTAGCTACAATTTCATCAGGCACATGAGGAAGCACCATAGTATCCTTTGTATCTCTGTTTCTTTATGTTCCTACACTGGAAAAAATCAACACTCAGACTCAAACTCAAACTCAAACACGATTTCGATTTCAAACTCAAACACGATTTTGAAATTCAAACACGATTTTGATTTCAAACTCAAACACAATTTCGAAAATCAAACACGAATTGAAACTCAAACACGATTTCAAAATTCAACCACGATTTCAATTTGAAACTCAAACCCAATTTTGAAAGTCAAACACGAATTGAAACTCAAACACGATTTCGAAATTCAAACACGATTTCGATTTTAAACTCAAACACGAATTGAAACTCAAATAAAACGAAACAGAAACAACTATTTATTTTAAAGAAAAATCAGTTTTTACTACCCGAAAAAGTACACAGAGTTTTACTAGTATTACCAATACAAATGGTCTTAGTTTTACCAAATCAAAGAAAGAAACACTTAGTTTTACCGAAAAAAACACATAGTTTTACCAGTTGTACTGAAACAAAAAAAAAACAAAAAAATAGACCATTACATCAACAAAACAAAAAGGAACCACATTACACAGAGATTCTTCTTTGCCTTTGAACTCTGGACCGCGTATTTGGCCTGGTAAAAAGCCCTTCCACCATATTTAAGTGGGTTTTCTTCATCCTCTTCTTCTTTGCCTTCACCTTTACCGTGTCCTCCAAAAGTTATGTCCCCTCCGTCTCTTCTTTATCTTCTTCCTCCATTTCTAGTGTCTCTGACATTTCTGTATCTTCTTCCTCCATTACTAGTGTCTCTGACACTTCTTTATCGGTCCCTTCTTTATCTTGGCCATTACTGTCTCTTACATCAGGACCTGATTCTTCAACCACCACCTTCTCCTTACCAGTGCTAAAATCCATCGGAGGTACAAACTTTAAAACATTTTCATTTTGAGATCCAACTCACCAAGCTTCTCCGTCACCTCTGAATTCATTCTCATCATCTGTTTACCAAGCTTCTTCAATCCAGCTTCTAATATATTCATCGCACTGTTACCACATTCACCTTCCTTCTCTTTCTCTTTCTCTTTCTCCTTTCCCTTCCCCTTTCTCTTCCTCTTCCCCAGAGGAACAGCCACAACCTCATTTTCCTTTTTTCGGCCATCTACATCTTCATTATACCACCGTTCAAACCAAACTGTCTTTTGATTGTCTATTAGAATCTTCATCCACCCACCCACAATAGGATCATACGCATCATCATCCAAGGGACCATCCATGATACTCCACAAAAGTGACCTCTCATCTGAGTTTGGATTCACAATACTTTGAATATCCTATGATAAAAATACAATAAACTCTCTATAGTTTAACACAACATAAAGTAATTCAATGGTACAATGCTTTCTAACCTTGGTGGTGCCAAGTGTTCATTAATTTCAGAAAGTGAAAAACCTTTCATGTATGTTGCTTTGAACTTGCTCTTACACATCCTAGGACATGTAGCATACGGGCTTAGAACCTCTTCTCTGAATCGCTCCTTCAACTGAGGGATTGTCTCAAACGCAAGAATCTACAAGTTTTACCAATTCCAATTACACATTAACAACTGCCCACAATATCAAAAGAATAACACATATTTACTTTTTGTTACCTCTAGAGGAGTGATGAAATTTGGAAGGCACCAAATTGGTCTCAGAACTCCATCGAATTGTTTCAGTATATATACTATCTTCGACAAACTGTGATCTAAGGACAAGTGACCCCATGGAAAATTCTTGCACCACTCAAGGTCACCAAAAACTCTCCTAAATATATCTTCTACCGCAAGTGCTCTTTCTCTGGTCTTCGCCTGTCCAACGATGATGCTTGATAAGAAGTAAAGTACAGCAATCCTCAGTCGATCATCATTATCACCATCACGTTTCATCGAGAGGAACTTCTTTTTAACCACTGCATAAGTTGGCCTTTCCTCCTCGAAAATCTTCTCAACAAAATCCAAATTGCTAAATGATTTATATTTTGCTAGATATGCCAAAGAATTCAGCCCTGAAAATAATTCATGTTCCCAAAGAATATCTTATTGGAACCCCATTCACAATAAACCAAACTTCTTTCTTCTTTCCAGTCTGAGCCATCTGGAGAATTAGAAACCACACTCCCATTGACATGTGATTTTTATCCAAGGGCATGTAAAAGAAATGATGGAACTGATTCTCCCTTAAAAACCATTCCAACTCGTCATTATCAAGTTTTTCTATCAAATTCATAATTGCCTCTATAATATGGCACTTTGTTGCTATTTTAATTGTCTTCCCGTACTCACAGTTACGAAACCACATGTTCTCAGGTCCCATAGGTTTAGTTTCATCCTGCAATGTTACAAATCCACAATGTTCTGATTCTTACAAATCTAATTACCAAGATAATTGGATTTCCTAGGTTATACCAACTTCCCAAAGTGAATCAGACTTACCATTTGATAGGATTTTGGATCGATTCCTTCCATTGCCCTAGATGCTTGCCGGAAATCTTCTTCTCTCTCTTTCGGGTCTTCTTCTTTACCGCAGTTTTCTTCTTCTCCATTACCCGAACCAGAACCTCCATCTTCATCTTCTTTGGTCTCTTCAGATCGATTTCCAGAAAAATTGTCTTCATCGTCTTTCTCTTCAACCACCGGAGTTTTTGGTTCCGATGAGGTTGTCGTCGTCGGAGCCCCAGAAGTACCTTCTTCATCATCCGCTTTCTTCTTCTTCTTGCGGAACATTATCCTTGCCATTGCAAACCCTTTGCTTAAGAGAGATGAGATTTGAATTTGCTAACACAATATCAGTTTTAATCGAAATAGATAGAATTTTAGGGATAAAATTGAATTTGAGTATAAAGGAAAAACATATTTTTTGAATATGTCGTGGATCTCGGTTCGGAGCTCCGGGTTTTTTGGTAAACAACCACCATTTCACAATAAAAATAATTGGAAAAGAAATTGTTTTTAGAAGGAGAGTGTTTCAGGAGTTGACTGGTCAACCAGGAGCTTTTGAGACGTTTTTCCCCTAAAGACAAACTATTTATAAGGTAAGACATATCGTAAAAAAGGAAAACTACTCTTAAAACTAAAACACTTCAATGTAACAAAAAGAAAAATATTTATATCAAAACTAACAATTATATGTATTTCAACATTTGATTAAATTTATCGTAATCTCCTTCGGTTTAACTCTCACGGGTGTCACATCACAATTGGGCTTTGATTGCCCATCATGGTTAGGTTACTGGAAATCAAAACAATACACATGGAACCAAAAATTGAAAAAGCAAACTAAAACCGAAGAGCCGTTAAAGGTTGTGTTCTAAAGGTTTGCTATATCGCTTTTCGAGTATGTGTTCCATTGTACTAAGGGAGCATTTGCAAATAGGTATCGAGCGATCACGAGTGCTTATTACTGAAGAGTGGTTGGAGCGTTATTGGTCTACGACGTTACACGACACAAGACATTCGAGAATGTTGTGAGATGGCTAAAGGGGCTAAGGGACCACACAGACGCAAACATTGTGATTATGCTTGTAGGTAACAAAGATGATTTGTGTCACCTTTGTGCCATCTCAACGGAAGAAGTGAAAGATTTTGCAGGGAGAGAGAACACTTTCTTCATGGGGACTTCTGCTCTCGAAGCTTTGAATGTCGAAAACACTTTCACAGAGGTTTTCACTCAGATTTACGCTGGAGAGTTATTGAAGCTGGAGATGATCCAACCAATGCGTTGCCTAAAGGACATATGATTAATGTCGGAAGTAGAGATGATGTTTCAACGGTCAGGAAATCGAGTTGCTGCTCGACATAGCAGAAATGAACTTTTCCCTTTTTTTTTTTATTGATCTCTCTCGTTCTAATGAAAATGTTACAGAATGAAATAGATTTGGATGCATAATCAATGTTTTAATTAAACTTTGTAAATGGAAAGACTAGACATGTCCAAAACTTCAAAGCCCATTCACCATAAAGCCCATTAGATCATTAAAAAATATTAGAGAACCACAAAAAAATAATCCACTTTACCAACTACGGCCACAAACTTGGTGAGAATGTTTTATTGGATTCTGTAACAAACACAATAGAGTAGCGGCCGGCATTATGGTGTTTTCGTTAAGTTGGATACGAGGTATAGTTGATAAGATTTTATTAATGGTACAATTTAGAACTAATAGTTTAGGTTTAGTCTTTGTTTTGACCAAATAATAGAATTTTAAAATAATTTAAAACTTAGCTTTTTAAGTACTTTAAATTTCATTACTCTTTGGGTTTAGAAAGTGTTTAATCAATTGGTGTTGAAAATTGGTCTATATATCATAGTCATCGATGAACTAACTTCACAAAGTCGAAGAAGTGATTTCTCACGTTGCTATATTAATCAACAATTGTCACTCGTTTTTTTCTTCATGAAATTCAATAAATATACCGTAGCGTTTTTTCTTCTTCTAGTTTTACTCGATGACAAGTTGCAATACAAATAGTTTTGAATGTGTTCATATAATTTTACGGCCAAACTCGTTTTCACCGCATAATCTTTTTTTAACATAAGCAATTAAGCATGTACATGAAAATGCGTGTATGTACATAACACAGTATTTTGTTAGAAATACTTGAATGTCACACTACATTTTGCATTTACGCGAAAAGAAAAGAAAAAAAACCTTGCCATAACAAGTCATATCGAATCTTTAGTCTCGTGCAGTTTAGTAAGATGTATGAGCAACGGATTGTTTAGTAATACCGAGAGCCAACATACGTTCATGTATCATAAAAAATGTATGAGCAACGGATTGTTTAGTAAGTCCATGTTATAGGCTATTTGACATCCAAGACGACAAAAAAATGCCAATACGACAAAAAAAAATGCAAATCTATGATGGATTGAAAATATAAAATGATATTTAAAATGCAACAAAATTATGGATGTTGAAGGTACCCGGTTCATAAATACGAACTCGATCTCTATCAAACAAGCGGGATTTTAGATTTAAGGACAAAACGATAAGAAAATCTTAAGAGTAAAGAGTGTTTCCAATGAATTATATTGCTCTCAAAACGATAAAAATTGATTCGCCCCTGGGATTGTCCTCCTGGAACACATGTGCACGCAGAGTCGCTTGTGGTTCCCCCTTCCAAACCAGTTCATAAGGTACTGCGAACGGAGGAACATCGCTTTCTCTCAGATTACTTACGCTGCAGTAAGCAATCTCATAGCTTTGATGGTTCTTGGGGCAGAGGAGGGTATTAACTTCTCGGTCCAGATGTATGAGCAAGTTTCTTCGATCAAGGTCCTTCCCTCACCGGGGAGGTTCTATAGCAGTATGAAGGCAGGGTGCAAGGTTTGCCAACCCCAAAAGCAAAGTTACAAACTGGTTTGACCGTTTATTCTTTGTGAAGATCAACCCCAAAAGCAAAATGACTAGGGCATACCAATCTGACTGGAACCCCGAGATGGGTAGATGCACATTATGCATATGCATGTGTATATATTTCTTTCTTTGCTTGATCAGGCTTCTGAGATACTTTGCTGGTTTTTTTTTGTCTTTTCTTTTCGACGCATTTTTGCATCTAAACACTTGCTCCGTCAACCTTCTCCCTGTCTGAACACAAGTGCTTACCCTGAGGAGCATAGGATTCCTAAACTAGTCCAAGATTACTGCTAGTAGGATTCAAAAGGCTCGTCATACTCTTGCTAATACTATCTCTACCCCTCGTCGCTTTTGCATATTTTACTAAACGCTTTCAAAGATCTCCTAGATTCTAATCGATAGATATTTGGGATCGCGACTACTGGTCTGGAGAAATGAAAGTTTCAAAGAAGATTCCTGAATTCAAGATGCCAGCAATCCCGCCGAGGAGGAGGACTCACACCTCAGTTGTTGTGGAGGATGATACTTCTGATACCGTCGTGATTTTTGATTCCGAGGAGACTCTCAACAAAACTCCCCTTTGTCGTCGTCCTAGCACCAGATCTACGGGTTCTGATCCTCAAGAAATATCATCTATAAACCCTCTTGGTAATGAAGCGACTTCGTTAAAGAAAGCCGCCGAAGACTCATCTACGGACGAAGAGGCCAAAGATACGATCGACCCAAAGGGCAAGGGAAATTTATTCCCAAGGACAAGTACAGAGAGGCGAAGCGAGCTCGTCGTTGAGCTAATGCCGATTGTAGTGTAGGAGGGCAGGATCTATCCAGGTCGGTGAACGTCGAAGCGTCCGTCTGATGCGCATGTTGATCAATTTTTGGGCAATGTTGATCTCTTCCTTGTCGTTAATCCCCCAATGATGGTAACCCATACTTCCTCCTTGGCTATTCAGTTTGAGGGTTCTCTAACAACAACTCTGGTGGTTCAACCAATTATTCCAACTTCTGCTCCGATTGTTCAATCGAAGGCCTTAACACCTACCTCGGCCATTCAGCCGGAGGTTATACCTTCTGCCACTAATCCTGCTGAAAAGCGAGGGGGCTCCACTTCGGCTCCTTCTTCAGCTTTGAATTCGGTTCAGGAGGTCGGTACTGATCAAACTCGAGCTTTAAAGTGATCTTTCCGACGAGCTGTGCGACCAAACTAAGAAATCAAAGAGGAAAACAGGCTCATTTCTGCCGCTGCAGGTTCTTCCTTCGTACGACTACAGTTTCTCCCTTCATCACCGTACTCCTCATATTCCTCAAATGCTAGGTCCGCCTGCTCATCAGACCACACTTATTAGGAGCATTGGGGGTCCCAACGTTCGTCTCCTTCTTGTCGAAAACATGGTTTGCCTCAACGAGTACTCCACTCTTACTCGTGATATGATAAAGACACATCTTATCCTTTGTCTTCGAACGACATCTGTTTTCCTTTATATAAGTTTTTTTTATTTTCAGTTCTAGCTGGTAAGCTATCTTAAGGCCACTTCAAACGATCAGGAGTTAACTAGGTATTTTGATCAGGTCGATGCCTTGAAAGAGGAGAGGTCTCAGATCGAAGAGGCGGCAAGGAAGAAAGAGGCTGAGCTGGAGGCTGCTCTAAAGAAGTCTAAGTCGGAGGACGACTATTTGCAGAAGGAGCGCGATGAAGCCAAGCGTTGTCTGAACGACGCAGAGATTTCTACTTCAAGAGTGAGGGCATGGTAGGCTGCTCGTTTAGAGGCAATCCGTTCGCCCCTATCATCCCGTGATACGGCCGCTATGCAGCTTTGCTTTGCACGGAGTGTTGTGCAATATTTAACGAAAATGACTGATGCGGAGTACGAGATTCCTGCTGATATGCTAGAGCAGTATCGTGCTGAGGAGGCTAAGTATCCGTCCAAGGTGAATGCCGCAAATGTAGAGGTTTTGGTCGAAGATGTTCTTATCTCAACTCCTCCTTCTGCACCGTTTGAAGTTGTTGTGCCCTTCTCCATGGACTTTGATCAGTATGGCTCAAACTTCCTTCCTCAGAAAGATTAGGGCCACATGTGGCCTCTTTTCAAAAAAATTTAGATGTTGAATATGGTCCCTTTTTTAAGGGGTTTTATTTTGGTTGTAAAAATATTGCCCTTTTTGTGAGCTTTAATTTACTTATTTTGTTTTTATTAGGCAGAGTTGTTTAACTTCACATATTTTGCTCTTTACATTTCCAGTTTGGCTTGTATTACTTTAGTTTTTAGAAAGTTTCTTTTTAGTAAAACTTTCCCGAGGAAGCATTTTGCTTTAGAGGTTCTCTTTTATGATGTCTTCTACCATTTAGGCAGAGATTTTAAGTCTATAATTTTCACTTAGATCGTTAGATCGTATCATCTAAGTTAGTACGTAGGTATGCAATGGAGGATCAACGTTGTTTTACCTAGTTTAACTTAAATTTTATGCAAAACTGGTTTGGCTGATATTAGATAATTGGCCAGTGAGGGGAATTCTACACTGTACTTTGCGGGAAGTACGTATGATATCATATAGTTGTCCTGGGTAACGATGTGAGAAATTGCTACGTTTTAAGTCGTTGAGATGGACGAACTGGTCGTGCCGATCTTAGTGGATATATCCGAATACACTTTTGGGATTGGATAAAATCTTCATTCGAAGGAGAATTTTATTAAGTCGTTTTTGTGACTGTGCTTCAGTATTGAACAACATACGTATCCCTTTTAGAAGGGAATCAAGTTACTCGTAGTTCATACATTAGTAGGTTGGTTTTTTTTTACTTTTTTTTTTTGCGAAAAATAAAATGAAAAACGGTGGTTTTGTTCTTAGTTCATCTTTCTGAATTACTAGTGCTCAGGTACGACTTTCGGGTAGGCGATTTCCTTGAGGAAGTCCTTGGCGATCTTTCTTGCCTTCTTTTCTTGGTGAGTTAGGGGTTCATCCTCCTTGGTATCGTGGAGAGAGAGTTTGGCTTGGATCCTTTTTTCTTCTCGATTGCATTGCAATATCGAGCTTGCTCTTGGCTCCCTTTGATGGTGTAACTTTTGTCCGCGATGAGAAACTTTACGCACTAGTGTTATGTGGACGCTACAGGCTTCATGACGTACAACCAAGGGGTTCCAAGAATGACATTGTATATTGAGGGAGTATCGATGACTACAAATTTGGTCGTTTGGGTAATTCCAATGACGTAAACGGGGAGTTTGATCGTGAGGATAGGCGTCATTATGTCATTTGCGAACGCCGATAGAGGCCGGTTGCAGTACTTGATATCTTCATTGTCTACCCTGAGCTTTTACTACGTCGTTTAGTAGATCAAATCAACCGAGCTACCAGAATTGATCAAGATCCTCCTGACCTCACAAACGTTAACGATGATCTATATTATTAACAAATCATTGTATGGCCGATCTAAATCTTTGGTATTGAGCTCATCAAATGTTACAATTAATTCCTCATCCACTGAGATTGGACATCATTGCGACGAGCCAGCCAAGCGCTCGTATTGCTGGATCGGCTTTACCGAGTCGTTACATTCTTCTATACCTCCCATTATTGGCGTGTCAAACTATGTGTGTGTCAAACTATGTTTATCTCCTTAAAGATCGTCTCGATCTTGTTTTGGCGGATTTGAACCTCCTTGGGGAGGTTTCTGGTGTATGGACTCCTCTTCTTTCTCAGACTGTTTCATAGAAGCATTCCTATGATGCATAATCGTCGGGAGCTTTCCGGCTTTGTATTCAAGCAGTAGTGTGTTATGAAGGTGGAGACATTGAGTTGTGGTATGATTGAACTTGTGGTGGTATTCACACCAACTCCTCGGGTGGTTCTCTCCTTGGATCTCTTTTTTGGTTCGTTGTCCTCTTCTGGGATTTGGAAATTATGCCTTACTCCGCTTTGGCTGCTAGTTCTTTCTGGATGTTCGGGTGGTACACTTTGCGGTTCGATTACAGTTCCTTCGTCTTCCTCCAGTTCAATGTAGCGGGATGCCTTGTGCATGGCGTCTTTAAGAGTATACGGTTGATTCACCATCATTTCTCGTTGAAACCGTTTTTTGTATGGAGGGCTTTTTGGAGAGCGTCCATGGCTGCCTCATCCAGTACAATCATTTTAGACACGGTAGTCTTGAATTATCGTATAAACGCCTGAAGCGACTCTCCCTACTTCTGTGATAGCGTCCACAGGCTTGCAGTTGAAGCTTGCTTCTCGATATGGATCGAGTAATGTTTTAAAAAGGTCATTGACAGTTGGTGGAAGTTATCGATGGAATTTCTCTCCAGCTGAGAGAACCATTCTTGCGCGTTTCCCTTTAAGTTTTCTACAAAGAACTGGCAGTAGCCAGCTTCCTTTTCGTTGGGAAGGAAGTTTGTTCTTCCCATCACGATATTGAAGGCCATAGGATGTTGAGTTGGGTCGGTCGTTCCATAATAGGGGACGATCTTAATTTTCGCATGATGTTGTATAGGGGTTTCCATGATTCGGGCTATAAAAGGGGTATGCCTTGTTTTTTTCAGCACCCTATCGAGCTCGGGAGCCGAAATAACTACACGGTGAATTCTAGACTTCATGGTTTGTATCGTCTCTTTAGGCGATCTTGGTATCCTTTACGTCGTTTGTGGTGGCTGGAGTCACGAGGGTGGTAGACCAGTTCCTGATGAGGAGGTGCAGCGGGGTCTGTGTATCTGGGAAAAGAGTTTTCTGTAGCCGGTATGTCCTTGTTGTGGTTACAGGGTTAACCCACGGCCCGGTGATCTGGGGTTTGTCCTCGGGCTGGTTTATTAAGAGAGTGATTTGGTCTCTTATCTTCTGAATTTTTATGACTTGCTTGTCGTACTTTTCCATCAGATGCTTGACCATCATGAGGATATCCTCTACGGTGATTGACCCTCTTCCGACGGTGGATTTTTCTCTGTCTGGTCTTCGGTGTTATCTTCTTTACCGGGGTTGATTATTATGTTGTCATCCTCGCGTTTTTCAGGATTATTATCATTCTGAGCTTCGGTAATTGTCGTGTTTTCGGCGTTGTTTTCTGGTTCTCGCTCTTCAACGCCGGTTATTATTTTAAGGATTGTTTCGTGAATAGCTTTTTCTTGCGCGCCCAACAAATCTTTAGGCCCCACGGTGGGCGCCAATTGAAGGTACCGGGTTCGTGAATACGAACTCGATCTCTATTAAACAAGCAGAATTTTAGATTTAAGGGCAAAATGATAAGAAAAGCTTAAGAATAAAGAGTGTTTCCAATGAATTATATTGCTCTCAAGAGAGTTGCGAGATCCCCTTTCTAGAGAGATAAGTTACATATTTATACTCCAATAATCATTGGTCGAACAAACCTTAGAAATGTATAGAAAGTATCCTAGCTAGGAAGATTTACACAATATTCTCATATATTCTCTATTTATTCTCCACGTATTCCGATGTCGGCGATATCTCGTGAATCCGGCCTTCGATTCTCATAATGGGCTTCCTTGGCGAATTTAGGCCCATCCTCTTGTCTTCAAATGGATATCCGGTCGGGTCCGGATAGAGGGTGTCAAACCCGGTACCACCAGATGTCTTCCTAGCCTAATAGTTTGACAAATGGTTCATTAATGCTTCTATACTAGCATGTACTCAGTAATCCTGAATGATTCAAATTAATGGATGCAAAATTAAATGAGATTTTCAATGTGGTCCCTAATGTTAAGGTTAAAATTCTCCATTTTTAAAATTTCCATGTAATTATTCTCATAATTTTTAGTAATTTATAAATCCAAACGAATAAAGAAAATTAAACAAAATTTTAACATTAAAATTATATTCAGTATAAAACAGAGGAAGTATATCTCTATATGAGTTTTTATTTATCAAAATCATTATCAAGATATTAAATTTAAGAGATTGTAAAAAAAATTGTTGAGATTAATATTGCAATTTGTTGGTGATTTTTTTATATATATTTTATTAGGTATTTTAATTTTTAGACAATATATAATATTTTCGATCAAATACGCATTTTAATAGCTATTTGATCAATTACAAGGTAAGATGTAAATGGATTTAAAAATGTTTATTAGCAAAAATTAAACATAATGGATAACAAATACAAAAAAAAAACTTAGATACTCCATCCATTTCAAAACATAAGTTGTTTTAGCTAAAACTGCGAATGTTAAGAAATTACTTTTCTACAAAAAAATATAATTTAAGATCTAAAGTAAAAATAATATTACCAATCATAAAAGAAATTGTAAAATATAAAGAAATATTTGTTACGCACCCATTCTTAACTACTTAATTACTACTACTTGAAATATTGATTCCCAACAAATATATCTAACACAGAAATGTACTTTGAATGTTATTGCTAAGTTGAATTGTTTAAAACCAAGATATACAAACCAACAAGAAGTGCCGCCGTGGTAGTAGTATAGAGAACAAATTTTAATGGTGATGGATTCTTCTTTTGGGTTTAGGCCAATGATCATGTTCTCTCATTTATAGATCGTCACTTTAACTCCTCCCTCCACGCTATTAATACTTTAAAAATCTTAACTGCAAAAAAGAAAAGAAAAAAAAAGACGTTGATTGTTTATATGGCTATTCGCATGTATATTATCCATTATACTAAAAATTAATTATCAAACATACCCTAAATTATAATTAGGTAACTAACATCCTTAAAACCTAGAATGACTACTTTACCCTTAATTTGTTTTTGTGTTTTTAGATACAACTTCAACTTAACCAAATTTTTCTTTAAAATTCTTTTAAAAAAAACTCTATCCGTACATCTCCTTCTCGTTCTTCTTCTTCTTCTCCTCTTTCTTCTTTATATTTAATGTTGCTATTTGCTTCTTTTTTTTATTCTCTCTCATTATTTTGTCTCATAGATCGAAATCTGGAGTTTTAGATGGAATAACGCTAACAATCAATATAGTTAAGATGTTGCACTATTAAATCAAAAGTAAGTTTATCAACAATCATTGCCACATATATACTTATAGTGAACTACTATAATAAACTATATGTACATAATCTCTTATATAGTTCATTATCATTGGGTATTTCAAACTTGTTGTATCTCCTATATAGTTCACTATCACTATGTATTGTAAACTCCTTGTATCCCCTATATAGTTGACTATTTATACTTATAGTGAATTATTACAATGAACTATATGTACATGATCTCCTATTTAGTTCATTATAACTATGAACAAAATAGCTTACATGAATAGTTGACTACATATATGTTCAAATAGTTGACTATATGCATTCTTATTTTGTTATAGGGTTGTCAAAATAAGGAAGGATATCTTTGTGTTCACCTCTAATTTATAGAGTTATAGAAGCATGGTGAAAAACCATTCCATAAAAAAAAACATTTTTTTTAGGTGAGATTTTAAGGATTTTTTTTATGATTTATTACTTTCTTCAATAACTTTCGTAAGGGCAATTTTGTCCTAATTTATTATATCTCTGCTAGTTACCTAAATTCTATTATGCATATGTTAATTTCCTAATTATCTATTACAAAAGTAATATTCACCTAATTAATCCTTGTTTATACACTCTAGAGATTAATTAGTTTATAATTTTGTAATTGGTTTGGTTAAAATTAAATTTTTTAAAATCAAGAGTCTTTTAACCCATGAACACTTGGGATTTTCTTGGTTCAAATGTATAAAGTTTATCCACCAAATATTTTGTAACTCAGTCTCAGTTCATGGATTAATTACAAACGTCGAAGAAAGAAAAATTTAATTAAAATTTCAGTGTTCTATTTCTTGGTAAAAGAAAACATTTAGTGTATTATAAGTGAAAGATATTTAGTGTAACATCATCTCCAATTATGCTTCAAATTTCACATGTTTTACTATTGTTAAGATAAAAATGATTTTTTTTGTTTGTTACAAAAGCACTTCATTATCAACTCAATTACTACACTGTTGTATCATAAAACCAATATGTAACATAAGTACCAATAAAAGGGAAGATAGTATTTCTTGCACGCGCAATCCTTGCTAACAAATTTGCTCGCTTGTTATTCCCTCGTTGTCGATAGATAAGGGTGAATTCGAGGAAAGATTCCCCAAACTACTACTAATTCGCATAATTCCGGTTGAAAACTGGGCCACTCGTGTGGTGGTGTTATCATACTTGTTACTTCTTTGGAATCCATTACAAAAACACAACAATATCATTGTTTACGTAGTAAACATTGCATAGGCCAAAGTAGGTCTTGTAACTCAGTATTATGGGGAGATAGACTCATGTGGTTACTCTGAAGGCCCAACATGTTAGTGGTTCTATCCGGTATTTGTAACATCCAACTTTCCAAGACACACCAACTAAACAAGAGAACGTGGGTATAGTAGGTAGTGGGGTTGGAAAGCCCAATCACTCCACTGGCTTTCATTGTTCTATAGCATGTGCCAAGATCCATGCATTAGATTCTTCCTTACCCCTGGTAAGGATTTCCTCTGGGATATGTCCTTGGGACCAATATTGACCAATATTGACCATTGTGATGTCCTTCGGACTAATATTGGCTCGAATGGCCGAGCTATTCCATGAATTATTGGATCGTTGGATAATGCCAATACGATTGGTAGCCGATCTAGGCTCAACATTCGAGATTCATTTATCTATCTAGATTCGATTGTTTTTTCCATCGCCAGTGGTGTGTCAGATACCCTGTAGTTCCAGCTTTTAGAAGGTTTGTACACTGCACCAAGCATAGGAAGGTTGGTTAGGTTTTTGTGTGTTAAAAGGATGTATCGGACAAAAATAACGCACTCTGAGCACTCTCGCAGCTAGTGATTTGGGGGAATCTACTTAGCTATATTTGCTTAGTTAGTAGACGCTAGTTAAAACCTTCAAAAGATTGAAAATTGATTTCCCCCTCTCTTTGATCCATGCATTATAGTGAAGTCCTCGTGACTTAGGCTTTGAGCTCCACTCGAAGTTTGATACTGCCCTTATCAATTTTTGGCATAGTCCGCTGGGGAGGAGGAAAAATGACATAACGTAGGCCAAGTTAGCTTGGGCCACCGACTTGACCATGACCTCTTTGCCATCTATGGATAAAAACTTGGCCAACCATCCGTTGATTCTAATATTCAAACGATCCCGAGCATAAGCAAACATTTGGGTTTTAGATCCATGAAGTTGCTCACGACTACTCAAATATTTTCTGACTCTCCAGTCTTTCAAGATTCCAAGTTATCGCTTGATGGTCTGTTTAGTATCTGGAGACACATCCTTTCAAATATAGTGGTAGAAGATATCACACATATTATTTTTTGACATGATGTATTCACTTACTGGTAAGGATGTTGAGGATTGTGTCACTTTGGGCCGCATTAGCTTTGCAGAAGCAAATATTATCATTAGCAAAGAGTCCTATTCAAAAAATCGGCCGCCTAGTCAATTAATCGTCCGATTAATCGCTGTCGAAAACTCTCTGCCACGATTATCGTCTGATTAATCGTTGTCGGACAATCTTTTGGATTTTTTGAAAAAACTCAAATTGTTCATCATTTTAAGTTCAAAATCGATTAAAACTTAATGAATATGTCATATTTTGATATTAAGAACAAGATAAAATAAAAAAAATGAAGAATAACGTGAGGAAATTGAACATATATGGCAGTTAGGGTTGCATAAATCGTTTTCCTTCATGAAGAAGACGAGGGGAATTTTGTCATTTTGCATTTTATTAAAGTCAATACGAAGAAATAGATTAAAAAAAGGCATATAAGAGATTCAAACACGCGTTCTTAATGTATAATTAGTCTCATCGTATCACCAGACTATCTAAACTTATTGCTATTTATCCGCAAAAATAATATATATATACTATATTTTCATAAAAATGTGTAAAATTAATCCCTGATTAATCCTCGTTTAATCTCCGATTTTCTCATTAATCGCTAGGCCCACTCTGACCGCCCGATTAACGCCTAACGAATTTTTGAACATTGGCAAAGAGTATATACGAGATAGGTGGACCAGTTTGCGCTACTTTGAGACTTATAATCCGTCCACCCACCTTTGATGCCTTCGGGTTAGAAACTAGTACCTCTATACATAATATAAACAAATATGGAGATAGGAGATCCCCAGGTGGGTGTCATGGATCCTATGGGATCACCAGTTAGCAGAATATGATATGATACTAAGTTCACGCATGGCTTAATCCACAATATCCATTTTCTACAAATCCCATTTTCGCATAAGAGCTTCCAAAAACGCCACCCCACGTTATCATAGGCCTTGCTCATTTCAGTCATGATGGCCATAAATTTATCTTTTAGTCATAGTACTTTGGAAATGATTTTGTAGGTGATATTAAAAAGGTTGATAGATAGGAATTAGTTCATAGCTCGTGGTCTTTCACTCTTAGGGATGAATGAATATATTCACCTCCTTAATAATGGCTTCAATGTTCCATGACTCTATAAACTCTTGGACCATAATGACTACTTGTGGACCAAAGATATGCCATAATTTCTGATAAAAGAGCGTCGTCATACCATTAGGCCTCGGGCCTTCTCAAGATGAATAACAAAAACTGCACTCTTTACCTCTGGCTAGGGTGTCCACGTGAAAGCATCATTCATCTCTTGAGTCACAATTTGTGGTATATGTTTTAAAGATATTTTTAAGTCTTAGATCACCGAGAAAGAGAAAATCTCTTGGAAATACTCAATGGCCGTTTGTTTTATCTCAGCTACCTTTTTGCGCCCAAGTGTCATTCGAGTTCAAAATCACAATAATCATATTTTGGGCTCGTCGTTGTTTTTGCAGGCATGGAAAGCGGGGTACTTTGATCTCCTTCGACAAGCCATAATACCCTGATTATCTAATGCCATAACACTTTTTAATTAACTAGGGTGATTTATAGTTTTTTTTTTGGGCTTCCACTAGCTCTTCTGCTGAGGCTGAGTCATTGACTTCCAGCCTATCCAATTCAGTCTTGAGGTTATCAATCACTCTGATAAGATTTACAAATTTCTCTATTATCACTTTGATATATGCGTATGACACAACTTAATCCTCTCTACCATGTCTAGTTGAGGGTCATTGTTATAGGAAACCCACCTACCTCGAATACTCTGCTCGAATTTAGGCTTAGATAGCCAGCATTTGTCAAAATATAACTTCCCCGTCATGTACATTCTTCACGTCGTGATATGAGTAAACACTGGTCGATGATCCAAACCCATAAATCGCATAAATTACGCCCGCGTATAGGTAAATTTTTGATACCATTTCTCAATACCATGAATGATGGCCATTACATTGATACTAGTTTTATTGGAAAAAGAACTTCAACTTTAAATTTTGGCAAACCAGAAAGGCTAAGCCCCCAATAAGACCATGTGTAACATCCGCGAACAAAAAAGTGGGTTATTGGTATTCGTGTCGAGCGACACAGGGAGTGTGTCCATCGACATAACGTTTTGTGGAGTGTCGATCGACACGGTCTTGGTGTCGCTTGACATGTGTATTTGCAGAACTAAGTGGTTAACATTTAATCATGTTTTTTGGCTCGGATTAAGGGTGTAAACCCTAGGTTAGTATTAAACGCATAGGGCTTGTTCTTGGCCACATTGTCCAGAAAGAATAATCAGTTTTTTGTGAGGTTTTGAGAGAAGAGAATTGGGAGATTATTGTGTTAGTATTGTGAGTGAAAAAAACGATTGTTTATCATGTTCTTCATGGTTTTGGATCGGATTAGAGCATGTCGAGGCAGTTAGTGGTTGCGTCATCATGTTCTTCATCCTTTCAATCTGAAATCAATCATCCCTAGGCTAAGGCAGATGGGTCTGAGGAATAGGTCTCTTCGAATGGGATAATTCTTGTGCTTGGGCGGGTTTGTGTGCCCAAGGTTGAGGAGTTGAGATAGGAGATTCTGTGAGAGGCTCATGCGAGCAAGTTCTCAATTCATCCAGGAGCGACCAAGATGTATCCTGATCTTAAGCGGTATTATCATTGTGTCGGGATGAAGAGAGATGTAGATAACTGGGTCGCGAGGTGTGATATGAGCCAGTTTTTAAAGGCGGAACATCAGGTATCGAGTGGTAAGTTGAATAGTTTACCCATTCCAGAGTGGAAGTGGAATAGATCACGATGAATTTCGTGCCAGGTTTACCTAACTCGCGAACTTATGATGCTATTTGAGTGATTGTGGGCCGTCTAACCAAGTTGGCACATTTTCTGGCCATTAAGAAGACCGATGGAGCTGCGGTTATGGCTTAGAAATATGTGAAGGAGATAGTGAGGCTGCATGGAGTGCCAGCCAGCATTGTATCAAATCGTGACCCTAAGTTTGAGTTTGAGTTTTGGAGAGCCTTTCAGGCTGAGATGGGCACTAAGGTACATATGAGCACAGGATATCATCCGCAGGATGATAGGCAGTCAGAGAGGAGAATTCAGACTTAGAGGATTTGTAGAGGATGTGTGTGCTGGATTGGGGTGGTCACTGGGTTGATCACTTGGTTGATCACTTGTGCCTAGCTGAGTTTGCGTATAACAATAGCTTTCAAGCGAGTAACGGGATGGGTCTATATGAAGCTTTATATGGGAGACCGTATAGGACACCACTATGTTGGACCCAAGTAGGGGAGCAGAGTATCTTTGGTGCAATTTTTGTTCAGCAGACAACGGAGAAGATCCGTGTCTTGAGACTGAACATGAAGGAGGCTGAGGATTGGCAGAAGAACTATGCCGATATGAGAAGGAGAGATTTGGAATTCACGGTCGGAGATAAAGTGTATCTCAAGATGGCCATGTTGCGAGGTCCTAACAAATCGATATCAGGGAACAAGCTGAGTCTGAGATTTATAAGTCCATTCCTAATAGTGGAGCAAGTTTAATCGGTGGTGTACCGGTTACAGTTACCTCCGATTATGAAGTCATTTCATAAGGTGTTTCATGTGTCGATGTTGAAGAAGTGCAAGCATAATTTGAAGGATTTGGTGGCTAAGATTCCTGAGGATCTTCAGCCAGATTTGACGGTGGCAATGAGGCCTTTCAAAATTCTCGAGAGGATAGTCAAGGAGCTACGTCGGAAGAAGATTTCACAATTGAGATTTTTGTGGGATTGTGCTGGTACTAAGGAGAAGACTTGGGAGCCGGAGGCAAAGATGAAGTTAAATTTCAGGAAGTGGTTCGACAAGCAGGTCGCGGTGTGAGTTTTACTTATCTTTGTGGTTCTAGTTTCGGATGTTTAGCATGTTGCTTTTATTTTTGTATTTTTTGTTTCGTTGTAACGATTATACATTTTGGAGATTTATAAGATGTTGTTTTCCTTATTTATCTTTATGTTATAAGATGAGTAATTCTTGTATATGTTGTTTATTGTGTTGACCAGTAGTTGGTCATGTTGGTTATGATATTCCGGGTTAGAGAATATCGGGTTTGGCCACTTGAGGTAGTTCTAGTCGATAGATGTATATATACGTTTTAAAATATATTACTCTAGAGGTTGTTGTCCCGAATAACTCATTCATTTTGGAGATGATTAGTTTTCCAGTGGGGATGATTAGTTCCCCAGAGGAGATGATTAGTTCTCATGTATGCTCATTTGGGATGATTAGATTCCATTATGAGTATTGATGGATGATTAGTTCTCTCGAGGGGATGATTAGTTCTCCTATGTACCCGAAGCTCAAAGGATTTATTCCTGAGAGTATGTGGGGTACGAGGCACCGATAGCTCAAGGGATGTGTTCCTGCGAGTGGGAGGGGTGTTGAATGAGTTAAGAGTAATAAATTTCTAGAAACGGGCGTATAGACATAAGACTGGACGAGAACCTCGAAGATCGAGTGAGATTATCTCAGGTGGTATTGAACGGTTTGGGTCAGGTTTTTGGTCTGTGATAGACATTTTGTCGCAATTCGAGGATGAATCTAGAGTAGTGGGTTTTTCGTGTTTGTGTCGAGCGACATAGGGAGTGTGTCGATCAACATGGCATTTTGTGGAGTATCAATCGACACTTTCTTTGTGTCGCTCGACACATGTATTTGCATAATCAGATGGTTAAATTTTAATCATGGTTTTGGCTCGGTTTAAGGGTGTTAACCCTAGGTTAGTATTAAAACGAGTAGGGCTTGTTCTTGGTCGCGTTTTGCAGAGAGAATAAACAGTTTTTTGTGAGGTTTTGAGAGAAGAGAATTGGGAGACTATTGTGTTTGTATTGTGAGTGAAAGCAACGATCGTTTATTGTGTTCTTCATGGTTTTGGACTGGACCAGAGCGTGTATATACCCAATATTTTACCTATTTTATATACTATTTAATAAGCTTTTCTATCAAAGGAAGTAGTTTTCTCGTATATTTGGTTTTGAAGAGTCATATAGGTCAAATCATCAAAAAGGGAGTAAAAAGGAGAAAATGAGTATTCTTCATCCTACAACAACTTACCAAGGTCAAAGGAGCCAATCTAAATCCCCCAAGTTGAAGGTTTCACAATTTCCCAAGTTGGACATAAAGTATGTCTCTGAAAGATCACCTCGGACAGAAGACCAAATCAACTTGGACGGCAATGAAATTTCTTATGGAGATATCCCTTTGAGTAAGATTTCCATTGGAGTTAGAATTATATCCAATGGAGTTGTAGTGTGGAAGTTATTCAAGTTTTACTGAAGAAATGTCATTCTGCCTAGAAGAAGAATCAAGTCCAAGATGGTCCTAAGTACCGAACCAACCCATGGGCCGGCTTATTTAAGTGAATTCAAGCACAAGGAGCATGTTTTGAGCCAAAACACGGACAAGTTCACGTGACTGGTGTGACCGATCGGTGCCGTGGCCACTTCTGCGCACTTATCGATAAAAAGACGTTTTTGCCCAAACTGAAACCCTAGAAGTTCCACCGACCAAAGACCTCTTCCAACACCTATATATACTTTTCTTTAGCCTCTTGAGAGAAGGAGAGCAGCCCTAGGCACCACAAATCAATAATAAACATGTATTTTTGTTATTCTCTTTATATCTTCATCTTTATCCTTTGTAAGAGAGTGATGAAGGCCATGGTGTTCTTCTCAAGCTTTGTGCTTCGAGATCCACCTATGCCGAGCCCTTACTTAGCACGAATCTACTGTTTTATCAAATTCTCTAGTTGCTCCATGTTTCATAACATGTAGAGTAGTTGTATGTTTGAAAATAAGTTATTTTAAAGTTCTTTTGTTGCATCTTTTACATCTTTATTGAGCTTGTTTCTGGATTAATTCTCTATCTTTATTTATACTCAAGGCGTGATCTCGATTAGCTACCTAGTGACCGATTTTAGATTGGTGCTAATTCCAAAAGCTTTTGTACCGATCGGATCTAGTATTTGATAGGTTAGGTGTCTTAATCGAAAGGTTAGTTAAAGAGTTTAATGAACAGTCAAATCTCATTCTTACAGCGTGATTCCACCTTGCAATAACCATCGAAAGTTAAGTGTGTTGGGGTTTGTTTTATAGGTTTAGGACCCTCGAAAGGGTAATGATTCTACCATAGTGATTTGAGTTCTAGAACACTAGTTGCATCTCTTTAAAAACCGTGTAAATCATGTTGCATTAGTTCCTTTTAATTGCTTTTATCTTGCGTGTTTTGATTTATCTATCCCTTTATTTTATTGCTTTGCTTTGTTTCATCATAAACCACAAAACCAAATATATTTTCTCTTAGCTTATTCTGCATCATACAGATTTATAGCGTAACAACATAGTCTCATGTGGATCGACCCCTAAGTACTACAATTGTCAACTGTGCACTTGCAGATTAGGGTTTATAAATTTAAAACTCTTTTACATCATCCTATTTAGGGCCGCATCAAGTTTTTGGCGCCGTTGCCAGGGACTAGTTTGCTTACCTATTGATTTTTGATAAAGAATAAGTCTAAGTTTCTATTTTTCTTTTTTTTTTCCTTTTTTGTTTTTGCTAATTTTTATTTTTTGCTTTTTATTTAAGTGTGTTTCAGGTATTTATCAATGGAACATCACAACAAAAACCCTAATAATTCTAGAAAGATGACGAGAAGAAGGAGTTCTAATGGAGATTACATCCCCATGCCTCATGAGTTCCATCAACAACCTTTTCCTTAAAACAATTGGTACAATCATAACTTGTATCAACAACCACCATCTTGGGAGACTCAAGGACGTGACCATCATCATCATGTGCAACCGAATCCACCTCCACAGCCCCATGACCGTTCCGATTCAATACACAGGGAGACCTAATCGAAACCTCGATGCGTAGATTCATGGAAGATACTCAAAATATCGTCCAAGGAATTGAGACAAAGATCGAGACCATCAATTCATCCCTTGTAGATAAGCTTACTGCCCTTACCACTAAGTTTCAAGACTTAGAGACACGCTTGATCCACCTCAAAGAAGTTAAAAAAAAACACGCCTTAGATCTTCAAAGCGACGCTCGAAAAATCCATAGTTTTGAGCGTAGTTTTAATGGTCTTTGGGAGAAATTTGAAAGAGAGATCAAAAGCACTAATGACCACGTTGAAGAGATCACTACTGGCCTAGGCATCATCGCAATCAAAGCTCACAAGGCCACGAAATCTTTGGATGAAGCCAAAGATGATCACCGAGACTTGTGTTCTACAAGCCTTGTTCTAGCGGAAGGACACAAGCAACACACTCAAGCCATCAAAAACATTCAAGCCTCTCTAGATAAGAAGTTCAACCACCTTATGGGGAAGTCCGCTGCCCTAAATAAGAAGGAGATTGAGATGTCCAAGACACTTGAGAAGATAGATGAACGTTTGAGACGTATGGAGGGAACACACCAATCGAAAACGAATGAAGAAGAGCCAACCCCTTTGGTCTATTGCTGCACCTTAACACCACTTGAAGAAGACCTCTCCATCTCTGATCAAGAGGAGAAAGACGCTCTAAGACCTTTCCTAATGGCCAAACCATACAACCGAAGATTTACGGCGAGAGTTTCAAAAAATCGCCAATGAAGAAAGCTCGTTTAAGCAAAAGATCTATCAAGAGACCACGTTGAATAAGTTAAGAGATGTGGGAGGTATTCAATATTGTAGTTAGAGCACTCCCTCCCACCCTTACCTTTGAAGAAGCTTGGAGAACAAAGCCATCTTTACGACAATGCTTTAAACAAAGCACGGAAGAAGACTTTATGATTGAGGAGCTATTCGACCAAGTTAGGAATCCTTATAGGTACCTAATGATACTTCCTAAGAATATTGATCCAGGTTCTTTCAACATCCCTTGCTCAATTCACGATTATATTTTTGAGACTGCTCTTATCGATTCGGGAGCCGGAGTCAACGTTTTGTCGGAATCTCTCGTGAGAAAGATGAGGATAACCAACCTTTTTCCTTCAAACTTGAGAATTTCACTTGCTAATGGTGCATCAACACTCTCATTGGGTGAAATATTCAATTGCCCCATAAGAATTGGTGATTGCATTGTTCCTGTAACGACCCAAATCATTTTGTGTAATTGGAAAGTGGGTGTCGATCGACACCATTGGTCGGTGTTGATCGACACCAAGTTCGGGTTCGGGTTCGGTTTTGTGTTAAATCGCTCGGTTTGGTGCATCGGTTAAGGGAAAACCTAGAGCTCGAGTATATAAGCCTCTAGCAGTCCTGTGGCCGCGTTTTTGGGGGAGAAAAAAGCCGAGGAAGAGAGGTCTTGAGAGAATCGAGTGATTGTTCGGAGAATTGTTCGTGTGATCGGGTGTTCTTCGTTCTTCGTTCTCGTCAATTCTCGAGGTGAGTGCGTGATCGTGGATATGGGAGTAGATTATTAGGTTATTGGGTTTGTTTGAATCGTGATTTGAGATGTTGTGGTTGCTGTGGTTTCCTTGTGTGGTTTTACAGTGTTTGTTTTGCAGGTTTGCAACTCGTGTCCATCGGAATCGGGTTGAGAGAGGAGAAACTCGTTTTCGGTGAACAGTGAGGTCGTGTCGATCGACACCAGGAGGGTGTCGCTCGACACGAGTATGTGCTGAGTGTCGATCGACACCTTTGTGGTGTCGCTCGACACCAAGCTTTTGGTCGTGTCGATCGACGACTGGGTGATGTCGCTCGACACGACGGGCTGTGTGGCCATATGTGGTGAATTGTTGGATTGTTTTTTTGTGCGGTGTTCGTGTTACCACTGGAGCGTGTTGCCAGTTGGTTTATGAGTGTTCAATGTGTGATTGAACGAGGTTGTGCTGGATAATGTGTGTAGATTATCTTGTGAACTATTCATTGCGAATTGGTTAATGCATTGTTTAATTGTGAATTGGTTAATGCATTGTTTAATGGTGAATTGGTTAATGTTGGTGAACTGTGTTAATTGGAATTTCGTGGATTATCGTTGGCTATGAGTTATTGTGGTGAACTGGTTAGTGTTGGTTTTAATTGTGAATTGGAATTTGGTTAATCCTGTTTAACTGTTGATAATTGGAGTTTTGTCGTTGATGATTGATCGCGTAGAATTGATAGTCTACTTTCCCTTATTATGTATCCAGTAGGCGGGATGACCGCTCCACTGAGTATTTGTGATAATACTCACGCAACTATGTTTTCCTTTTTGAGTTGCAGGTAATGAAAAGTGTAAGATCGCTGAATCATGGCAGAGGAAGAGGATGATTAGGATGTGTATCCTTTGTGTTTTGGTTTAGAGGAACTGCTGTTAGGTTGTTAGTATGGAATTCTGGAACAATTGATTTAATGTTTTATTGGTATTTTAATTGGTTTACATTGATTATGTGTCCGCGTGTCTTTCACCCTGAATTAGTCGTTGAGGATTAAATGATTATGGGATCATTTAATCCGGACTAATTATTTATTTCAAAAAAAAAAAAATCGGGTGTTACATTTTGGTATCAGAGCCCATACGGTTCTAGGGCTAGTAGTAATTTTTGATGAACTGAAACTATGTCTTTAATTGATTATGTGTGCTTAATCAATTGTAGTCTTAGAATCATCTTCTTCAAGCCTTTAAAGAGATTATGCGGTAAGTTTTGGTTGTGTTTTCTGATTGTGAATTCTAGTCTCTTAGAATTGTTCTTGTGATAAGTGTAGTGTGTGATGGCTAGAGTTCCGAGAGGCCGTGGTGGCAGAGCTGGTGGCCGTGGAGGCCGGAGTAGTGGCCGTGGTGGTCGTGGTCGGGGCCGTGTGGCTAAGTCGTTCGAGTGGGAGACCCAGAGTGAGTCATCGGATCAAGTGGTCGGTTCGCCTGTGTACCAGGCGTTGTCAGAGGGCTCTGTCAGTGTGTCAGATGGTTCAGCTGGAGCGAGAGTTAGTGCTAGAGCTTCGGGTGCGGCGAGAGGCCCAGGTGCAGGAGGTGCTTCAGGCGGAGCTTAGGATCCAGAGGATCATGTGTCTAAGATGCTAGCGTTGATTTTGGAGCGTTTACCGGGTGCAGTGCCAGTGCAGACTCTAGTGGAGGCCCGGAGGGAGCAGTATCTTGCGTGGTTTAATGAGTTATTGCTCATGGGGCCCTTGTCATTCTCGGGTAGTGGGAGGCCAGAGGAGGCCAATGAGTGGAGATTGAGGATGGAGCGTAGGCTTCGTATTCTCCGATGTCCCGAGGATTTCTGTGTGGATCTATCGGTGGAGTTCTTGGAAGGCAATGCGCGCCTTTGGTGGGCTGGAGTGCAAGCCAGGAGAAGGCGGACATTGTGGTCTTGGGGAGAATTCTTGGGCGAGTTTAATGCCAGATATTTTCCTCAAGAGGCCGTGGAGCAGTTTGAGTTGCAGTTCCAGAGTTTGGTTCAGGGTTATCGATCAGTTCAGGAGTATGATGCTGAGTTCAGCAGGTTAGTGGTCTATGCGAGTAGCGGCATGGATGAAGAGAGAGCCCAGTTGGGCAAGTTCGTGGCTGGACTTCGGATCGGGCTGAAGAAGCCTGGTATGGCTTCCAGGTATGCCTCGAGGGCAGAGTTGGTGGAGGCACTCGTAGCGGTCGAGGGTCTAGAGGAGCAGTTCGAGGATTGAGCTGTTTTGTTTTTTTTAGTTTTTGTTCCAGTTTCAGTTTTGAGCTTTGGTGTTATTGATTCTGGATTTTTTTTATGGTATTTCGCTGGTGTTGAAACGATTTACATTTTTGGAAAATTTATAAGATGGTGTTCCTTATTTATTTTTTCGTGTGGGTTTTGAGGCTGTGTGCCTAGTTGTGTTTTTCTGTGTGGACCATGTTGGTCAGTTGGTGAGGTATCCCAGGATGGGAGTATTGTGACTATACCACGTGAGGCGACTCTAATCAGAGGAGAGGTGTGTTTCTCCTGCGTGCTTATTGGGAAGCGTGTTCCCGGGATAAGCAGCGAGGGATGTGAGATCTCTTGCGGGAATGTGAGATCCCCAGATACCGTTGGCTCGAGGGAGGTGTCCTGAGAGTGCGAGCGGTATGTTTTCGTGTGTGGATTAGAGGGAGCCTCTGAGGTCAGGGGAGGATCTCGTGTGGTATCGGCTGTGTCGAGCAGGGATTTTGGTCCATGTTGGACGATTGCAGAACGAGTGGGAATCTCGTATAATGTTGGCTAGAGCAGCCAAGTTTTGGTCTGTGATAGACGGTTTGGGTGGCTCAGGTGGTGAGTCGGGGTATCGCTGGTGAGGCTGAACCTATGGTTGAGTTCTGGAACAGATGGAGCATTCAAAAAAAAAAAAAAAAAATCCAATCTGTACTGACGGACGGCTGTACATATTCTTGTTGATTGTTGTGCAGTCAACTGTCAGACCTAGTTGGGCTAGGTATAGTCTGGACTGACGGGCGATTGTACATGTTCTTGTTGATTGTTGTACGATTGACCGCCAGACCTGGACGGATTAAGAATGTCGCATCGTGGGTTCTGGAGGAAACTAGCCCAGTGTCGGGCATTTCGAGTTGTGGTTATGCTTTTGTGTGTTTAGTGTGCTTGTGGTAAGCACAAGAGGTGGCATCGTGATTGGGGATCACCTGGATGCGTTCAATATCTTTTGCATAGTGGCTATCGTGGAGTAATCGAGGGATCCTGAGGATCAGGAGCTCATGGTGTTTGGTTCTAGGGAGAATTAGGAGCAGAGCTGGATGTAGAGTCGAGCAGTATTGTTTAGAGGAGCGCCGGTTTGGTTGCGAGAAGACCGATGGAAGTATCCAAAGGTCTCAAGGTTCATCGCGAATGGCATTTTGGTATGTTTTCTAGGAAGTCGTGGCTGGTCGGTTATGGCGCGGTAAGAATCCAATTCTGGGTTTACGGAAGATCGCGCATGTTCTTGTTTGATTGTTGCGCGGTCAATCCGTCAGACCTAGTCTGGGGTTGAGAGGATTATGTGCAGAGCGAGCAGGGAGCGTTTCAGGTTATCGGGAAGTTTATCTGGTTTATCAAAGGGAGTGGAGTTATCAGGATCGAAATCAGCAGAATTGCGTATCGTCATGCGTTCAGGAATGCTTAGAGCATCGTGGGATTCAGGAGAGGAATCTGAGTCGTGAGTCGTTTGAAGCAGTCGGTTTAGTTCAGGTCCCCTCGAGTGGGACAGGCCGGGTATCGGCTGAAGGTTGTGGGCGCAGAGGCGTCAGGAGTGGTTTTGGGCCTTGTTGGGCAGTTCAGTTTCGGTGATCAGTGCTCAATATTTATTGCTCTAGGGATTGCAGTCCTGAATAACTCATGTGTTGCGAGGAGAGAAGAGCTTTCATGTGTGTTGTGTGGGGATGTGTCCTGAGAGTGCGAATGGTATGTGTTCCTGATGGGCTGTAGGATGCGTCCTATGGGTGCTAGGTGTAGGCTGAGTTAAGAGCCATAGATATTTGGGGCGTGCGAGGAGTTGGTTTGTTGTTGTGGTGCTTCGAGGATGTGGTTTGGTTCTTCTGGGAAGTCGTTTGTGTGGCCGTGTGTTCGGCATGAGTAGTTTTGTTCTGTTAGAACAAGTTGCGTGTTGCATGTTGTTATCCAGGGAGGTATTCTTAGTTTCGGATGCTTGTCTCGTATGTGTTGATTACTCTAAGGAAGTATTTTTCCTATTTAGAGCCAGAGCTTGAGGGAGACGTCCTGAGAGTGGAGGGGCATCGGCATCATTACCTCGAGGGAGACGTCCTGAGAGTGTGATGATGACGATAACATGAGTAATCAATAGCTGACCGGGACAGGAGGATGGAACGGGATACAAACCTCGATGATATTCTTGTGCGTTTGGTTTCAATGACCAGGATATCGGATGTAGTGTCTTGGTTGTGCATGTTCTTGTTTGATTGTTGCACAATCGATCGATCCGATTCTGGGTCTACAGCGGGTTGTACATGTTCTCGTTTGATTGTTGTGCGATCAGTTGGACAGACCTGGGCAGGATTAGGAAACATTACATTTTGGTAGTTCGGGCTGGAGACCTTGCGCGTGTCTTTAGATTCATGTTGTGGAGGTGGATAGGCGTTTGGAATTTATTACGATTGGCTCATGATCTGGAGACGGTGGTTTTCCAGAGTTTGTATCGGGGACGGTGGTTTCCTGTATACATACTGAGAGACGGTGGTTCTCTCCAGGAGACGGTGGTTTTCCTGTGTACTGATACTGGGACGGTGGTTTCCTTTATAGTACGGAGTGCCTATTTTGGGACGGTGGTTTCCTCTATAGTAAGGAGAGACAGTGGTTCTCTCGAGGGGACGGTGGTTTCCCTAGCGTGTGTGTGTTGTGTGATGAGTTCAACGTAATAAATGTCTAGAAAACGTGTGTTTAGTGTGGGTTGGTTGTGGAGTGTTGAGATTTTAGTGTAAATCTCTAGTGGTTGGCCGGTGCGGGCCAGAGTGGAGTCTCGAGTAGACTTGTGTTTTGGGGATTAGGTGTGCTTTTCCCTGTGGTTGGCCGGTGCGGGCCAGAGTGGAGTCTCGGTAGACTTGTATTTTAGGATTCGAGGACGAATCCAGTGTGGTGGGGGAGAATTGTAATGACCCAAATCCATTTTGTGTAATTGGAAAGTGGGTGTCGATCGACACCATTGGTCGGTGTCGATCGACACCAAGTTCGGGTTCGGGTTCGGTTTTGTGTTAAATCGCTCGGTTTGGTGCGTCGGTTAAGGGAAAACCTAGAGCTTGAGTATATAAGCCTCTAGCAGTCCTGTGGCCGCGTTTTTGGGGGAGAAAAACGCCGAGGAAGAGAAGTCTTGAGAGAATCGAGTGATTGTTCGGAGAATTGTTCGTGTGATCGGGTGTTCTTCGTTCTTCGTTCTCGTCAATTCTCGAGGTGAGTGCGTGATCGTGGATATGGGAGTAGATTATTAGGTTATTGGGTTTGTTTGAATCGTGATTTGAGATGTTGTGGTTGATGTGGTTTACTTGTGTGGTTTTGCCGTGTTTGTTTTGCAGGTTTGCAACTCGTGTCCATCGGAATCGGGTTGAGAGAGGAGAATCAGGTTTGTGGTCGCTCGACACGAGTATGTACTGAGTGTCGATCGACACCTTTGTGGTGTCGCTCGACACGAGTATGTGCTGAGTGTCGATCGACACCTATGTTGTGTCGCTCGATACGAGTATGTGAGGAGTGTCGATCGACACCTTTGTGGTGTCGCTCGACACCAAGCTTTTGGTCGTGTCGATCGACGACTGGGTGATGTCGCTCGACACGACGGGCTGTGTGGCCATATGTGGTGAATTGTTGGATTGTTTTTTTGTGCGGTGTTCGTGTTACCACTGGAGCGTGTTGCCAGTTGGTTTATGAGTGTTCAATGTGTGATTGAACGAGGTTGTGCTGGATAATGTGTGTAGATTATCTTGTGAACTATTCATTGCGAATTGGTTAATGCATTGTTTAATTGTGAATTGGTTAATGCATTGTTTAATGGTGAATTGGTTAATGTTGGTGAACTGTGTTAATTGGAATTTCGTGGATTATCGTTGGCTATGAGTTATTGTGGTGAATTGGTTAGTGTTGGTTTTAATTGTGAATTGGAATTTGGTTAATCCTGTTTAACTGTTGATAATTGGAGTTTTGTCGTTGATGATTGATCGCGTAGAATTGATAGTCTACTTTCCCTTATTATGTATCCAGTAGGCGGGATGACCGCTCCACTGAGTATTTGTGATAATACTCACGCAACTCTGTTTTCCTTTTTGAGTTGCAGGTAATGAAAAGTGTAAGATCGCTGAATCATGGCAGAGGAAGAGGATGATTAGGATGTGTAACCTTTGTGTTTTGGTTTAGAGGAACTGTTGTTAGGTTGTTAGTATGGAATTCTGGAACAATTGATTTATTGTTTTATTGGTATTTTAATTGGTTTACATTGATTATGTGTCTGCTTGTCTTTCACCCTGAATTAGTCGTTGAGGATTAAATGATTATGGGATCATTTAATCCGGACTAATTATTTATTGCAAAAAAAAAATTGCGGGTGTTACAGTTCCGACGGACTTTGAAGTGGCTAATATGCAAGATTGCTCAACACCTTTCATCCTTAGAAGAAAATTCTTGGTTACTGCTAGAGCTATCATGGATTACACCTTACAAAGGTTATCCTTTCCAAAGATAGATAGAAACATCTTCTATTACGCTGCACCACCAGGATTTCGATCCAAAGTTACAAGATACATTCCTTTGGAGAAAAGTAAAGTTTAAATCAAGCACCCTTTCCATTTACATGATGAAGACCACGACCATGAAAGCATTTGTTCACTCTCTAAGATCAACCTCAAGCCTTTCGAAGACAATTCCAAAGTCTAAAAACCCCAAGGAGTCGAGCTAATTGACTTTAAACAAACGCTTTATGGGAGGCAACCTATATTTCGGGTCTTTTCTTTTCTTTTGATTTTATTCTATGTTTTTCTTTTGGTTTTTCATTTTATAAACTTTGTTATTTATTAATCTATTTATTTATGAATTTTTCAGATTTTATAAAATTTATTTTGGAGAAGAAAACCGAAATTCTTAAAAAAAAAAAAAAAGAGAGAGTGTCGCGGTGGCCCAGACACCGGACCACATCATCGGTCACACGGTTCCGACTGGTGTCCGAGTGATCTTGGTCCGGATGTGTCGCAGATCGACACGCGGATCGATCGTCCCACGGTCCCAGGCCCCGGATAGAGACCCCGAACACGGGAATCCAACTGGTGCCAGAACCGTTTGTCCCACATCCGCGACCCGTACCTGCCTCGTCCCACGCCTCTAGCTCTCTTGTCCCGCAGATCCATCCACCAAGGAGCAGCCTTGTCCCGCGTCCCCTGCTCCCTCGTCTCGCAGATCCATCCGCCATGGAGCCAGCTCGTCTCGCGCCTCGCCCAGCCTCGTCCCTTGGATCCATCACCCGGGATGGTCCCACCGACTCGGGTACACGTCCCACCCACCTCACATCCCATCCGTACCGCGTCCCCAACCCGAGTCTCCGAAGACCCGCGTCTCCACCGTCCCGCGTCCTTCACCATCCAGCGTCCTACCTACCACTATCCGGACCCGACTGAGCCACAGACCACGGTTCACACCGGTTCGATTCGAACCGCCGAGGTAATTTTTCTTCTATTTTTCTTTTTTAATTCTTTAAGAATGGTTTTAATTTCATATGAACTATTTTAAAACCAAAAGTATTTTTAAATTGTGATTTTTCTTAAATAAATTTTATTTTTAAAATTTCACATTGCACTTTTAAATTTGGTTTGAATAAGTTTGATTTTTAAATAATTTTCACATTTTACACTTATCTTTTCACCACTTGTTTTCTACTCTAGAATGAGCTTGGATAATTTTGTTTGTTGCTTCGATATTCTGGAACCTAGGTCCAAGTTTATTTAACAAGTAATTTCAAATGTTTTTGCAAGGATATTTGGCTCTTACACAGGTTTGACTTTAAAAATTCCAATTTCTTAAAGAATGATCTACCTTATCCATAGAAGATGTGCAGAAAGAAAAGAGGAAAACAAGAAGCCTTTTCAACCAACTTATGAATCCTCTACTTCAACGTTTGAAGCAAGAGTTTTGTTACTTCTTCCAGCAGTTGTTCAACTACCAATATTCGAGAATTTCCAATATGATTTGGGGAAGAGTTCCACGATGCAAACTATGGTTTGTGGTGATCTATAATGATCATTTTTGGAGCATACTAACTCGGTCATGGAGGAATGCATTGATGAGGAAAATTGAGAAGCACTATTTCTTGTGCCTAGAGAAATTTTTGGGGAGTTTCTTCACCTTTCTTTGAACACCATCCAACCGATTCAACTTTGGAAGAATTTGAGTTTCTTTATCCGGTAACTTCGTTCTATTCTCCATATTTATCTATTTATTTTCTTCTTATTTTCCAACACTTCACTCTTAATTTGATTTGAATCACACCGGGACGGTGTAAGTTAAGTCTGGGGGGATTGTTGCTACTAACGCGTTTGTTCATGTTGGATATTTATGTTTTCAAAATCGTTTTCAAAAACCGTTTTATTGAGTCAAAATTAGTTGGGAATGATGACATCTTTCTTTGATCAACAACGTTTTGATTTCAATACCAAGTGTCCATTATTGCAGGGTTTGTTCCGGACAATTGATTTAGACACCTAGTGACCGAAAGTCGAAGGAGATTGCTACTTGCATTATTTTGATGGATATGATTTCGATTCTCGATCTGGTTTACTAACATGATTTTTGACTATCTCTTGTTAAGGATATTAGATCAAGGAACGAATCACATTCATGACATCTTATCCTCTTTTTACCCCTCTCTGTTGTCATGGATGGCCAGCTCACTTTTAGTTGGTACCCTACCTATGCCCTTAAACCTTTCTTTCAGATCTAATGCACTTTTTTTCCTATGTCCCCTATGCAGATATGTCTAAAACGTTGGAAAGAGTTGGGTCGACGCAATTTTTCAATCAGTAGAAGATTGCAACGATCAACATTAGAAGGAAGGAGTACAACAACAAAATTTCAGAAAATTAAAGAAGCTTGGCCGATCCTTAGATGCTTAATCATGGTAACAATTTTGTGCCTCACTTGACTCATATCTTTATGAAACCATTTTCACCCTTCAATTAAAATTAAAAAAAAAAAAAGCAAAAAAGAAAAAGAAAAAAAAAAAATCATAAGGGAAAGAAAAATGGTTTTCAAAGAGTCAGGGAGAGACCGTGACACAAAGGAGAGATGAGTTCGAGAGTTTTACAATTGATTCCTGGAGAAAAGACTAAGTCTGGAGGAGAAAGGTGAACAACAAAGTGATTGGAAAATTGTGATCTTCAATAGATCCATTCTCTCTTGCGATTTTGCATAATATCTCGCACCCGGAGTTTTTGGTAACCCTAAACACTTTTAACCTCACCACTAAATTAGCCTTCCCTAAACACCGAGCCAAATTCCTTGTAAATATCCTTGATCGAAGATCTTTGAGAATCTAAGAGGGTAAAAGAATCGATTGACTTGAAGTTGAGATTTTGCAGGGACAGCAGTTTAGGACATACATTCGACCTCATGATGGGAGACGATGAAAAGTGTCCATGAACTCACTTTGTCTTTATGTGGATTACAGGTTTAGAGAAAGAAACAAGATCAAAGAATATGTGAGTTCCCGTGTTTTCAAATCTTCTTTCCAGATTAACCTTTTGTTTGCTTGAGGACAAGCAAAAGGTAAGTCTGGGGGAGTTGATATACCCGTATTTTACCACTTTTACTATCCGTTTTTACCTATTTTATATATTATTTAATAAGCTTTTCTATTAAAGGAGGTAGTTTTCTCGTATATTTGCTTTTGAAGAGTCATATAGGTCAAATCATCAAAAAGAGAGTAGATAGGAGCATGATGAGTATTCTCCATCCTATAAGAACTTACCAAGGTCAAAGGAGCCAATCTAAATCCTCCAAGTTGAAGTTTTCACAATTTCCCAAGTTGGATAGAAAGTATGTCTCCAAAAGATCACCGCGGACGGAAGACCAAATCAACTTGTACGGCAATGAAATTTCATATGGAGATAGTACTTTGAGTCATATTTCCAATGGAGTTGGAATTATATCAAATGGAGTTGTAATGTGGAAGTTATTTAAGGTTTACTGAAGAAATGTCATTCTGCCTAAAAGAAGGATCAAGTCCAAGATGGGCCTAAGCACCGAACCAACCCATGGGCCAGCTCATTTAAGTGAAGTCAAGAAAAAAGAGCATTTTTTGAGCCAGACCCCGGACCAGTTCACTTGACCGGTGTGACCGATCGGTGCCGTGGCCACTTCTGCGCACTTATCGACAAAAAGACGTTTTTGCCCGAACTGAAACCCTAGAAGTTCCACCAACCAAAGACCTCTTCCTACACCTATATATACTTGCGTTTAGCCTCTTGAGAGAAGCAGAGCAGCCATAGGCACCACAAATCAATAATAAATATGTATTTTCGTTATTCTTCTTTAGATCTTCATTTTTATCCTTTGTAAAAGAGCGATGAAGGTCATGGTGTTCTTCTCAAGCTTTGTGCTTCGAGATCCACCTATGCTGAGCCCTTACTTAGCACCAACCTACTGTTTTATCAACTTCTCTAGTTGCTCCATGTTTCATAACATGTAAAGTAGTTGTATGTTTGATAATAGGTTATTTTAAAGTTCTTTTGTTGCATCTTTTACATCTTTATTGAGCTTGTTTTTAGATTGATTCTCTATCTTTATTTATACTCAAGGCGTGATCTATATTAGCTACCTAGTGACCGATTTTAGATTGGTGCTGATTCCAAAAGCTTTTGCACCGATCGGATCTAGTATTTGATAGGTTAGGCGTCTTAACAATCCGAAAGGTTAGTTAAGGAGTTTAATGAACAATCAAACCTCATTCTTACAGCATGATTCCATCATGCAATAACCATCAAAAGTTGAGTCTATTGAGGTAGGAGTTATAGGTTTCAGAGCCTTGAAAGGAGTATAATTCTACCATAGTGATTTGAGTTCTAGAACACTAGTCTCTTTAAAAACCGTGTAAATCATGTTGCATTAGTTCCTTTTAATTGCTTTTATCTTGCGTGTTTTGATTTATTTATCCCTTTAATTTATTGTTTTGCTTTGTTTCATCATAAATCCCAAAACCAAATATATTTTCTCTTAGCTTATTCTGCATCATATAGATTTATAGCGTAACAACATAGTCTCCTATGGATCGACCCCTAACTACTGTGCACTTGCAGATTAGGGTTCATAAATTTAAAACTCTTTTGCATCGTCCTATTTATGGCTGCATCAAGCGTGTCGAGTCAGTTAGTGGATGTAATCTTTGTGTTCTTCGTCCTTTCAATCTGAAATCAATCATCCCTAGACTAAGGTGAGTTGTGACCATGATTTCTAGGCAATGAAGGTTGTTTTTGATGTTTTTTCGTGAATGATTTTTGTGTGAATCGTGTATGGATGATTTGATGTGGTTTCTATGGATTGTATATGTTGGTTTTGTGCAGGTTTGTGACTTATGTAACCCGGAATCAAGTTCAGAGAAGAGAAACTCGGTTTTGGTGTGACAGTGAGGCGTATCGCGCGACACGTATCTATTGTTGCCGAAACTTGTTTTATTTGTGTGATGGTGTTATGTGTTTTTTTATTTTGTGTGGCAAATGTGTTTCCTGAGCCTGAGTGATACGTCGTAGGTGATATGACCAGCTCACTAAGTATTAATTAAATACTTACGCAACTGGTTTTCCCATGTGTTGCAGGTAAAGGAAAAGTGTGAGCGCGGAATCAAGGCTTTAGGGAGAGGATGATTAGAGATTTATTGTTATTGTTTTATTCTAGTAGAACCTGGTGTTTAGGTTGATAGAATAATTATTGGTTATTTGGAATTCTGGAATTGAGTTGAATTGGAATTCGGTTTAATGGATTATTATTTTATTGGAATTGATGGATATTTTAGTTTGTGCTTTTTCGCTGTTATTGATATTTTTTGAATTGACCGCTGAAAATAAATAATTATGAGATTATTAATTCGGGTTAATTAATAAAATTAAAAAAGGAGTTGGTTATTTCAATATGGGTCAACTCGTAAAAAAAATCGTAACCTATCTATGTTTGTAACTCTTGTAGAAAATCACAATCGCGCTTTGTCTTTATAAGAAAGATCATTCCCATATATAGCTTCTTACGGATTTCACGCAGATGACCAACTCTTTAGAAACAAAATTTTCCATTGGAATTTCACTTCTATGAAGGAATGAATAATCTTGCTTTATATATGAAGATTTACTATTCACTTCTATAAATTTAAAGGTTAGCTTTTTCTTTGCATATTGATTTGTCAATTTTTAAATATGTTTAAATTTAATACAAACAAAATAATGTATTATCTTTTTATCCAATTTATTTTTCTTTTCAATATGATCTAATTAGTTTACATAATGTAGTACTAATTTAGAAAGATCAAAGGTAAAAATTTCATTTCTCATTTCAAATACGTAAAGTAGTTATTTATGCGAAAATAGATGTCTACTACTGTATAATGAAAACATAAAATGTAGTCCAATGTATATTTTGAAATGTAGTCTTGTTAAATAGTTTGTAATTTCGTTACTTTAAACAAAATATTTGCTAAAAAAAACTAATAAGTGGGTAAATTTTGTATATATTTTTTTTAATTTGTATAAATTTAATGATAAAATGGAGATGAAATATGTTTGGAATATTTTTTGAGTAAAAAATGAAGCAAAATAATTTATGGGGGGTGACAAACATGCCATTTTTGAAATTACTTTTTCAAATATACCCATTTTGAAAATAAGTTTTCAAAAATGCCACCTTTGAAAATTTATTGCAAACATGCCACTTTTTATAGCAAAAAATAAATTCATTAAATATTTTTCTTTCTTTCTTCCACGAAAGAATCAAAATTCAAACCCTAAACTCTACCCTCAAAAACTATACCATAAATATAAAATAGTTAAATAACCCAAAAAAAATTAATAATTGGCATTTTTTCAAATATTTTTAAATGATGGCATAATTGTAAAGTGACATGTTAATAGTGATATATCATGAAAATTCTCAATGATTTGAGATATCTTTTCCATTTTTATAATTTTTGGAAAGAAAAAATAAAAGAAACTAACGATTGGGGATATCCTTGTTTCTAATTAAAAATTAAAAATTAAAAATATCGAAATAATACGTATATGGTAGGAGTATTTTTTTTTATGTACTTCGGCATTCTGATTCATTTTTTCTCCGTAGTCATCTTTTTAGTATCGACGGTCAAAGGTTCCATAAATTCAGAAATCGTATACTTCTTACAAAAATTCAGAAAATGTAATTTTCTTTTCGTTGACCAATCGCGCTCCACAAAACATCCAGCCTATGGCAGTACTTATGTATATTTTTTTTTAAAGAAAACAATTATATAATACATGAATTTGTTTGGTATAGCAGCTTATGGTCGCACTGATGACAGGAATTAAATACGCAACATTTATTTGGTAGTATATAACTGTATATAATCGATCTATTTATTAATCAATTGAAGAAAACATATATTCATAGCTAGTAGTTTATAAAAAAAAAAAAAAAAAAAAAAAAAAAAAAAAAAAAAAACTAAATTCCCTTGCATATTGAAACGTAATATGCAATTTACAATTTATCTTATGAAAGTAAAATGGGGTTTCAATATCACTATAAATATGAAAATGGTGTTTTCGACTTTTTTTTCTTTTTTTCTAAATGGTAAATATTTCATTAAAAATGAATAAGGTTTAAGAGTATAAATCAAAATTTATAATCCTATTTTATGGTATTAATGCAAAAAGGTAAAAACATGGAAGTATAAACATGATAAATTTCTAGTACATCGACTCGACAAAAACGTGAAGGTTAATGGAGATTTGACGAAGTAATGATGATGTTCTTGTTCTTAGCAATTCTCCGGTTGGAGTTGAAGTTGCAAGAGCAAACCGCACAAGCCAAACTTACCAAGATCCACATCAACATAAATCTTTCAATGGAGGCCCAAGAAAGTGTCGTCAATGGCTTAGTACTCAGATCTCTCGACCTTATACTCCTCTCACATATGTGAGAACTGATTATTGCGCCAATCCATGAGCTAGTACAAAGAGAAACCTCACACACCAAAACAGAGATTTGCGCTAGCTCACCCTACTCATCTCGAGGTCGGCTAGTCCAGAACTAGATATAGACATTAAAACACAACGCTAATCACCAATATGCTTACTCAATCCTCTATTACACAGAGCTATAGTAAACAAACCCGAACACAAGCGATGCAAACGACAACAACAGAACAACAACAAGACACAAGGATCAACTTGACTTGAGACCAACCATCAGAACTATATATACTGCAAGTCAGCTTGAAGGAGACATTACAAGAGCCACCACCGACAGCAAGACCATCATCAAATCTTCATCACAGTACGAACTGGAAGACTCAACATGGGATCATCTACGACAATATATTTCACATATGATCAACAATAACCACTCGTCATAGGCTACTGTTGTAGTACGAAAACAAATTGCATCGAGCCTATCGACGAAGCAATCTATTTTTGTCTTATTGGAAATGCTAACTATAATGACGAGCTTGAGGGCTAGGAAAACCTTCGACAAAGCCTCGCGGGAAGCCTTAGACCATTTAGACCAAAACCTAGCCTAAGTAGCTCGATGACTAAGTTGGGTGCTTAGTTAAGCTGCTTGATAACTAAGTAGGGTCCTTGGTTAAGCTGTTTAGTGACTAAGCATTGTGCATGCTTGCTCGTTACCCATAGTCAAAGCAACCTTTTTGCCCGAAGCACGAGGTGGCACCGTGTTTTCCGAAGTTGATATTTTTACAAAAATATAAAAATTTGCGGAAGCACGACAAAGCTTCTCGAGAATTAACAAGCTCAGGAATTGACTTTCTCAAGAGTGACAAAGCACTACGTGGCAAAAAGCAAGAGGTGGCACCGAGCTTTTCCGAACTTGATATTTTTATAAAAATATACAAGTTTGCGGGAGCACAACACAGCAGCTCGGGATTGACATGCTCCAGATTGACTAAGCACGACAAATCCATCGTAAGCACGTGGTGTCGCGACTGTGATCAACGACTCAACGTGTAACATCCTGAAACCAAAATGGGAATTTTGGAAAGGGGTGTCGATCGACACCAGGTGTTGGTGTCGATCGACACCATGTTCTGCGGGATGTTTTGGGTTAAATTAAATCGCTCGGTTTGCAGAGGCGGTTTAGGGAGAGCCATAGGGCTCGGATATTTAAGGGTTTAGCAGCTTTGTGGCCATGTTTTTGATCAGAGAAAACGTGATTGAAAGGGAAGAAAGAGAGAAACAAGATTTGAGCATTTTTGCTAGATGAACTCAAGAGAAAAGAGAAGGCAGTTTTGGCTGTTCTGGTAGAAAAGAAGAACGAACAATCGAATCAAGTCTGATCGACGTGATGTTTCGTAGGTATGTTCTTCTTGCTCTTAGCTAGCTATAGAAGAAATCTGATTTCCTTTTGGATCAGTAGTTTGTGAGTTATGATTGTTTTCCCGTGAGTGGTCTGTACAGTTTCGGGATTCAATCAGTCTCCTTGGGAAGTAGTTTCCCGGCATTTTAGAGGCAATCAGAGGACAATCTAGGTACCATTGGAAAGCCCTGTCGGTCTAGCTTTTGTATTAGATTTCTGATCTGAAATTGGAGGTAAGCTCTGATACATGTCATCGTTTTAATCCAATGCTTTGTTTTGTTTTCTGCAAATCTGAATTAGGGTTTTGGGAAAATCCAAGTTTTATGTTTTAGGTAATTGAGGAAGGGTTCCTCGGTGTTCTCGGTTAAGATCAGAGGCTGAGAGGTCGCTGATTTCGTGTTCTTAACCGTTCTTTCCTTGAATCACGTAATCAAGGTGAGTGCGTGATCGTGGTTACGGGATCAGAGTGTTAGGTTATCGGATGATTGTGATATGGTTTAGAATTGATTTCTTGTGTTTATTTGTGTGATTCTCGTATTGTTTATATGTTAATATCGTGTGGTTTCTGTGTGAAATCGGGTCGCATGATGAAACAGAATTGATTCGCGAGAGGATTGACTCGATTTAGGTTTCTGCGAGGAGTGTCGATCGACACCTAGTGGTAGTGTCGATCGACACCCATTTTTGTGTCACGATATTGTTGGTTCATATTGGGAGTGTCGATCGATACCTAGAGGTGGTATCGATTGACACCCAGTTGTTATTTGTGCTTTGCGTATTCGAGTATTGATCGACACTATGGTGGTGTGTCGATCGACACCATCTGTTCTTTTATGAATTTTGGGAATATTGTTGATTGTTGTTTGATCGCGTAGTTTTTTAGCATTCTATTTTCCCTATTTTGTAACTGGTAGACGGGATAACCGCTTCACTGAGTATTTGTGATAATACCCACGCAACTTTTATTTCCATATGTTGCATGTAAAGCAAAGTGTGATCTCGGAATCATGGCAGTAAGAGGAGGATGATAGGATGTTTGTGGTTATTGCATTTTTGTAGAACTGTTAGGTTGTTAGAAATGTTAATTGTTTATTGGAATTCTGTAATTGGTTGTTTGCTGACTTATGGTACTTTATTGGTTATTGATTTAAAGAGTTATGGATTTCCGCAGTAGGGTTGTTAGAAAAAAAAAAGAGTTTGGTTGTTTCATTTTGGTATCAGAGCCTAGATGGTTTTAGGACTGGTGAATTGGATGTCTGAGACTATGTGTTTAAGTTGATTTTTGTGTTGAATCAATTTAATAGAGTCTTAGAATCATCCTCCTCGTGTCTTTAAAGAGATTTTGCGGTAAGTATTTATGTTTGTTTGCGACTTCTATTCTCCGTAGTTATAGTATGACTGTTTTGAGAAATGCACAGTGATGGATTCTAGAGCTAGAGGTCTTGGTAGAGGTAGAGGTCGGGGTCTGGGGCACTTGGTTAAGTCGTCCAGTAGTATGGTTGCGAGTGCTATACAGGCGTCAGAGACTCAGACGTATCATGCATGATCTGTGAGTGAGACCAGCACGAGTGCCAGTGTTGGTGTTGTGGGTGCTAGGTGGGGCGCCGGGTTAGCTGGAGGTAGAGTGGGCCCAGGTGGGGGTGCTGCTCCTGCTCAGGATCGTTGAGATTGTCTTGAGGGTTTGTTGACGTAGATACTGGAGCGGTTACCTGCAGTAGCTCCGGTGCAGGCTTCAGTGCAGCCGAGGACTGTAATGTCTGAGGTAAGGATGAGGTTGATGCAGGTTTCGAGTTCGAGATTTTTCTTAGGAAGAGAGAAACATGAGGAAACTGAGGAGTGGATGTTGGGAGAGGAGCGTGTCTTTCGTTCGAGCAGAGTTTCTGCGGAGTATCCGGTTGCAACGGTGGTTGCCCAGCCAGAGTTTGTTTCAGCTGTTTCGCCGAGAAGGCAGCAGCGTCATGAGGTTCCTAATCAGGCCAGCAAGCCTGCACAAGGGCACAAGAGGAAGAGGGAAAACCCTTCCAAGCTGAAATCGAATGATCGTAGTTATTACGGGTGCGGGAGCAGGGAGCACCGTGTTCCGAGCTGTCCTATGAGAGCAGAGTTTTGGGGAGCTCGAGTTCGTTATCACTGCAGGGAGCCAGGTCATATCAAGGCCGAGTGTCCCCAGTTGCCGCGGCAGGACGAAGCACTGGTCGAGTAAGATCTGAGGGAGCAGGACGAGGATTGAGCTGTCGTTCTTTTATCCTAGTTGTCGTTCTTTTATTGTCTGTTCCAGAATTTTTAGCTTTGGCATTGGTGTTTTGGTTTTTTTGTAGTTTCTTTGGTGTTGTAACGACTCTACGTTTTGGAAATTTATAAGATGGAGTTTTCCTTATTTATTTCCTGTGTTTAATAAGATATACAGTTCTTATTATTAATGTCGATATTTCAGAGTAGGAAATATCATGCCTTAGACCATATGAGGTAGGTTTGGTCATTAAGTGCTTAGAGGCATTTAAGAATTAATTACCCTAGGGGCGGCGGTCTGAATAACTCATTCATTATCGGAGATGTGAGTTCTTATGTATACTTATTTGGGATGTGAGTTCCCAGAATAAGCAGCGAGGGTTGTGAGTTCTCTCGCGGGGATGTGAGTTCCCCAAATACCGTTGGCTCGAAGAATGTATCCTGAGAGTGTGAGCGGTATGTTTGCCTGATAAGTCATAGGATGCGTCCTGTGCGGGTCAGTGTGTGAATGAGTAAGGGTAATTAATGTCTAAAAACGTAAATAAGCTTAAGACTGGATGGGGGCCTCGGAGATCGGGAGTTGATCTCGGATTGTTTTAACCAGGTTGGGTCAGTATGATGGTCTTAGTGGGCAATTTCTTGGTGTATTGAGTTTAGCCACGTGGGGCAGATCTAGACATAGATGTTTATAGACGTTTAAGAATTTATTACTCTAAGGACGGTAGCGTCCCCGAATATCTCATTACGGTTTTGGGAAGACAAGTAGGTCTTCGGCGGTTCTACCTGTGATGGTGGGTCTCAGTGTAGTAACGTGTTTACACTTACCGGTGACGGTGGGTGCTGGTGTAGTATTGTGGGATGCTTATTTATCTATGACAAGTGGGTCTCAGTATAAATATCAGGAGACGGGTAGGTCTCTTGAGGGGGGTAGAGTTCCCCTGCATTCATTTGGAGAGAGTGGCCTCCAGAGACTAATTTGAGACAGGTGGATCTCAGTATTAGTCTAGAGGGAAAAGTGGTTTCCTGGTATACCATGAGTGGATGGTATGTTGGTTGCAGAAGGATGCGTCCTGAGAGCAAGGTGATCAGATAATGAGTTAAGAGTAGTAAATGTTTGGGAAACGTGTGTATAAACATAGGATTAGATTTAAGTTTTTGAGTTCAGGCGAGGATCTCTTGTGGTACTGGCTAGGTATGGTCAGGGTATAAGCCCATGTTAGGCGGGTTATGAGAGTCGAGTGGAGATCTCGAGTGTTGTGGATCAGGTTATGGTTGGTGTTGGTCTTCGATAGACAATGTGGTGGGCATCAAGCCTAGAATTGATCCTGCGTTGGAAACTCGGTTTAGACAGCCCGGGTAATGGATGTAGCATCTTATGGCCGTACATGTTCTTGTTTGGTTATTGTATGATCGATTGATCCAATTCTGGGTCTACGGTTTATTGTGCATGTTCTTGTTTGATTGTTGCGCGATCAATCCGGCAAACCTAGTTCAGATTAAGAAATGTTGC